>RPOG01000477.1:333808-345052 GCA_008086565.1 Thalassoma bifasciatum | reverse complement strand
CAAAAACTTTAGCTCCCGTTCTATGTCAGCCACAGGACTTCAAGTTGTTGGGTGTAACATTATCACTTCCTAATAGGCTGTTATTTCGTACAAAAACTGCTTAAATTCACCAAGTCTGTGCATTATCAGGGTCTGACATTTCAGTAAATTTGCCACTGACCCTGAGAGCAGTTCTGATTTATCTACAGACCAGAAGAGAAAACAGATTCATTCCAACAAACAAACTAACTTATCTTTTCTACTGAACTTACTGTCTGCATATGTTGGCAATGATCAGCAGATAATATGAGATCATGTTAATTTATAGATTGATTGAAAATGTTTATTTTGAAAATAGTAAAAGAAAATCAGGGGGAGAACAGAAAATCAAGGATTCAAGGAGGTTATTGTCATTCAACCCATGTAAAACATGGGTGGGATGAAATTAGGTTACCCTGGTCCCGGATCAAGCCCAATCATAGAAATGAGAATAATAAACATATACAAATATACAATAAAAAAGAGAACAAAAGAAGAACACAATCAACTAGCCTTTTTAACAAATAGACGGAATAAAATAATAAACTGTGCAAAATTGCAGTGTTCATTTCAAAACAAAGAAACCTTGCAATTTTGCATTAAATCCAAAAAGAAAACAAAAAAAACAAACCGATGTAACTTATTTTACATATCCAAAAAGGGGCTGAAAAAAATGAGCCATCAAAATCCCAGAATTTTTTTACTTGTAGATCTGGTAAATAAGCTTGTCAATACTTATATGCCAGCAAACATATACTTTATATCTAGACGATATCTATACAGCTCTGAAAAATATTAAAACATATTTATTTAGTATATTTATATCGTTGTTTTCAAGTGCCTTAATCTTAAAAGGGACATTTTCTTCTTGTTTCAACACTTGGGAACATTTCTCAGGGCACACTTATTTCTAGATTTCAAATTCTTGTTTTCAAGTCCACATGGAGAAAATTATTTTGCTGTATGGACAAATAATTCAACTGGTTTTAAGATCATTTATTGTCAAATGTAGTGTTTTTATCTTGGATTAAGGCTAGGGTGACCATACGTCCTCTTTTGCCCAGACATGTCCTCTTTTAAGAGGCTGTCTGGCCTGTCCGGTCGGGGTTTATAAAATCCTTCAAATGTCCGTGTTTTTGATCTTACCTAGCTTGAGCGCGTCACAGACCAGTGTATTTATCATTCATGTTGAATGGTTCCTTTAGAAACACGCTCTGAGAGCTGGAGTTTGAGCCGAACCCCGGAACATGTATTCATTCATTCAAAAATCAGTACAGAGGCGCTCCACTCTCACTCACTCACTCACCGTTGTTTTCCAATATGACTGAAATTTCCTCTGCCTCCTGTTTACAAATTTCAGAGACCATGCCTGGCTTTTTTACCAGAGGTTTTAAAACTGCTTTACCATTAAAATGAACAAGGAAAAGCCGAAATGAGAAAAAAAAAAGCCTGCACTGCAATCTGTAATCAGTTGTTCATTCTGACATTTTTAGTGCACTGGTGTCAGCAGTAGTGCCTTTCATCCATTACGTGTGCAAATGCGCACAGAGGGACAGACATGAAATATTCACTGAAGCAGTCAATAACGACACAATCTCACACTGATCACTGACAAGACAACAGTGCTATGCTGTCATGTGAAAACTACCTGAGTATGTGTTTATTTTTAAAGGTATTATCTTAATTTGCCTGAGTGGGCCAGTGAAGTGTCCAGTTTAAAGGTCTAGAGTCTTTCAGTTGCACAATGTTGAGCTCTATAAGCAACATCACTTGTTATTGCCCTCTGCTATTGAATCTGCATCACTGAGTACTTTAATGTTGTGCATAATAAGCCTGAATTGGTTTTATTGTTATTACCTAGATATACTATTGTGCTTGAGTTTGGTAGACTGCATATGAATTTTTCTTGATCACTTCCTCTTATGTTGTAATGCTGATGCTCAGCATTTCAACATCTTGCATTTGCTGAAAGGAAATGCTGGCCACCCATCTAACTCTGGAAGTTCTGGAACCCAGGAAGTGAATGCATTAGGGCTAAAGAGTGATACCAGTTTGAACCAGTTTCCTTTGATTTTAATGCCCCAGAACATTAAAATTTCAAAGTTTCTGGTTTTTCTTTTTGCTCTGTGAACCAGTTCAGTGCCCTGGTTTAAAGACTCAAAGATCCCCTCCAGACATGTGGTTAGACAAATGAAAATTCTTAGCTTGAAATCAGAAGAGCTGCCAGGTTTGGTTTGAGTTAAATTACCAAAAGTGAGGAGAAACTTTCCCCCTGCAGCAGATTGATGTGAGATAAGTCTTTAAAATTTCACTCTGGGGACGTCAGTCTGCTGAAAACACACTGCCAGGATCAGGAAATGACTCATAAGACACAAAAAGGACAGTTGAAGTCAGTGGTACCGTGTCAAAGCTCCAGTAGATGAAGCTCTGAATTGAAGCCTGCTGTTCCAGCCTCGTCTCCATCCTCGTCTCCATCCTGCTGCTGTGTAAACTTTAAACCTCTCCGTCTCTCTTCCGCTCTCAGTTTGTTGTTTCAGTTTGTTTGCTGCAACCTTCCTCCACCCCGTCAACTCTCATCCATCTCATCAGTGTCCAGCTTCAGCTCCCCACAGCTCGTCCCACATCCTTCCTTCAACACCGGCAGAGTCCAGACTCCATCATGGAGTCTCCTGCTCTCACCTCTCACCACATGGAGACGTCTTGATGGAGCCAAACTGCTCAAGACACACAACTTTTTATCAAGGCCTGGGAAATAAAAAGCTGCTAATTCAAAATAAAGTTTCCCCTGATTTAGATTTTAAAAAATGAAATTTAAAAGTCCTGAAAAACTTAAGTTGAACTTTATTTTCTATAACTGTAAAATTGTTTGAGATGAAGTTTTCTGGTTTTATGTTATCTTTGAAAACTCCTAGAAGCCTTATTTCACCTGCATCTCTAACAACCCTCTGAGCATCTCAGACGCAGACTCTCCAGAAGCCTCCTTCACAGCTGCAGTGCTACAAAGTCATTTTTATGAGTTAAATCTCTCTCATACTTTAGAGGAGACTCTTACGTCACTCAAAAGCTTGTTCAGTGACAGGCTCCTTACTGAGCCAAACCTTTCCTGAAACACACAACTTGTGTTACTGGTACAATCTTACCATGTGCAATCAATACCTTATATGGGTCAATGACGTGACGTCCCTTTTTTTGTGTCCGAGTGCAATATTTCCTTCCATCATGAATTGAATATTTCATCACATGTATTTCTTTATTCTATGAAACCTGTGTTATTTGAACATAACATATCTTTAAACTATTAAAATATAACATGTTTTTTTGTGTTTTGGTTCCTCAAACCCCCAAAATGTCAGGTGGTGCAACCGTCCTGACAAGTATCCACAGTAATTAAACTCTAAAAATTGAATGTCAGTTATTGTAAATGGAAATTAAAAATACAGTGGCATTATTTTATACTTGAACCTTTTAAAATAAAACATTCTTTGCAAATAAAAAGAATTTTAAAGCTGTTGAGAAATTTAAAAAACTTTTGTCCCGTAATTTTCACCTTGTCAAATGTCAGGGTGGTGCAACCGTAACATTAGACTTTTATTTTAAAGTGAAGAGAATATTTGTCCTTTGTCCTTTGACGTAGTCGGTCTCCTGGGGTTTACTGTAAACACTGGTTGTGGAAAAGTTTGTAGATTTCTCTGAAATACTGATAAAAAAGGTTTTTTCACTTCATTGGTGACTGGAACAATTTCCATGTCAGGTGGTACAACCAGTGTAATAATGTGAAATGTTATTTTAACATCAAATTATTTATCTTAGTCACAAAATTTTCTTTACTTTGTGTGTTTTACTTTTACATACTCAGTGATGTCTGTGAACTCTCTATGAACGGTTATTAAAGTGTGTCTTTTTTATTGTCCTTGTATATTTATATAAAAGTATATAAACCAACGCGGTGGACTGTAAAAACCCTGCTCAAATTAAAAATACTAAAAAATAATGAACCTAAAATCTTTGAAATGTTGCTCAACTACTGAAATCTGTTAGAAAACATAATTCTTCACTCAGAAATATGTTTTTATCCATTTTCAAAGAACTTTTTAAAAATAAGTTTTTAGACCCTCTTTTTGTCATTGACCCATATAATTTATTTTACCCTGTTATTTTTATATAATTCATTTTACCTTGTTATGTTATCAGTCCGTGCCCATTTCATACCAATATTTTGGTTATCCAAATGAAAACAAGTAGACACTGATTATACTTATATTCAGTTGAATACACTAAATTAATAATCATAAATTCCTTGAAATAAGATATTTTCCTGAAATTGTTGGAGTGATTAAGGCTCACGTTAAGTCTAATATACAATTGTTACTAAACTAAGACCAAAAACTTGCTTAGATTTCTGGGCTTGTATTCACAAAGCTAAAATTACCTCCTAACTCGCCAACTCAGGAGAAACTCTCAAAAATAATGAGCATGTCACCGCTAATTTCAGGATTCCTACATTTCTGGTGTAAAAGTATTTCACAAAGCATTAAGACACTAAAGTTAGAGCCAGTGAAGTAAAAGAAAAAAAAAACTCAGCATGTCCGCGGCTCACGTAGAGCCTCTGCCTAAGAAATCCAGAACATACATAAAAGTTTACATGCTATTATAACTTGTATAATCAGTAGGTAACATGTTGTTGTGTGAAACCTCTTTCTAAACTGCTTGTTTTTAACTTCAGAGCTCCCTGTATTTCTTAGTTAGAGTTAGTCTCAGCAGCTTTGTAAACAAGTTTTAAGAGAAAACTCTTAGCTACGCTGTAAGCAATTGCTGTTCATTTACAGCCAATTTTCAGCAGTAATCTACTGTTTTTATGTCATAGAGTTTTGTACTGTAAACAGCAATGCATTGTGGTCTGGTAAATTTGAAGCAAAAACACAAAGACCCATAAGTAAAATTCAGTATTTGTGGAAGAGTGGACATTTTTCTAGAGTTTGGTCCAATGTGCAATGTAGCCATGAATGAGGAGGGCACACAGTGGACATGAGACACTGCTGTACATGGATTAATTACATGGGTGACTGTCATTGTCTACACCCCACGGCTATATACGCTCTGTGGCTTTAGCCGGCTGTCATCGTTTTTGTGGCGTTGACCAGCTGTCTTTGCCCTGTGGTGTAGACAGGCTGTCTGTGCTCCACCAGCAGTATTTCCTCACAAATTACAGTCATATACAATTATCCAATGTAAAGCTTATATAATATATTTAAAGAACTTTTCATTTAGAATTCTACAGAAGAAGATACCATTCTTTAACAACAACCTTGATGTCCAGTCTGTGCTATCAACAACTAATCCAAGCTGACGAGTATGGCCAGCCAATCTACACAAGGACAAAGACAGTCTGTGTGACCAACGTGATACACCAATGTACAGGAGGGTCCAGCATGTCCACTGTGTGCCCTCCTCACTAACAGTCACAAGGTGATGAAAAGCAAAATACTGTACATTTCTGTTAGTTCAGGCCCTGGTGTTGTAGTGTTTTCAGCTGTATGAATGTTGTCAAGTTGGGCCTAATCCTACCGGCCCTACTGAGTTGAGATACCAGAACAGGGAAAGGTCAGGAGGTCATATGTCAGGTAGAGATAGAAGGATGCATTTTGGTGGTGGTAATGGAAAATGGAGGGAGAGAAGGCCATGGTTTAAGAGAGAGAGGGGCAGATGTGAGAAGCCTTATTGAGAGTAGAAAAGGCCTCAGGGAAGAGCAACAGTAGATGAGAGCTTACATTTAACCATGATAGCACAGCTTATGCAGCAAGTAGAATGCTAAGTTAGATAAGTAAGTAGATCATAGAATAAGAATAAACTTATTATAAAGGTGTGATTTTAACATTGTTGTAAGATGTAGAATCAAGATAANCACATTGAGCCGCTGTATTACTTTAATGAAATCTTTTTAAAGCTTTTTTTTTTTCCTTTAAAGACCACGGTGGCACATATGTTAGTACAAAATGATGTTTGTGTGGCGTTATAGATGAACATGCACGCACTTCTGCGCAGCACTTTAGCGCAGCTGTGTTATAAGATCCACGCCCACCGTGAGTCTGTAGTCGGGCTAGAGGAAAAGAACCAAACCCAGTAGAGCTGGAATATATCGCTGAAATGTAGATAAAGCTGAGATCAATATTTAATAGCACCAGTTTCTCCTCAGAGACGTGAAGCTCTAAGGTTTTTTTCCTCCATATGTGTAAATGAAGACGTCAGCATCATGAAACCTGCAGAAAAACACCGTCAGAGCGTCTCCTCCCCTCACACACACTCTCACAGTCTAACACTCGGTCTATTTTTAGCAGCGTGTGTGTGAATTTGTGAACAAACCGAGCTCATATGAACGCTCCCGCTAACGACCTCACACTCTGCTGCCTGCAGGGATTTCCAGAATATTAAAACTCTCTCATCGCTTTCTCTTCTCCAGCCTCATTTCCCTCCTTTAATCTGGTTCAGTATCTGTTTGTTTGTTTGTGCACTGATGCAAATAAAGACTTCCTCCTCCTCCTCCTCCTCCTCCTCCTCCTCCTCCTCCTCCTCCTCAGAGTTAATGTGCTGTGAGGAGCTGCACGCTGTTCTCCACCTGGTGCTGCAAGCCGGAAACATCCTCAACGCTGTGAGTGGAAAACACTGAATTCATGAATAATTACACCATAAACAAAGAGACCACAGACTGTTCTGGTTTCCCCTCAGCAGCAGTTTCCTCTTTAACTTTTCTTTTTGTTGCACATCCAGGAGAAATGCCGCTGAGTTCCCACTGTTTTCAATTTCTGCAGCAAAACTTCAGACGTGTTTTTCTTAACGTCAGCTTCATAAAATTAGAATTTTGAAGACGTCACAAACCGTTTAGACTGAATTAAAGTGACCAAACATCCTCTTTTACCCGGACATTTCTTCTTTTTGGTGGTTAAATTAAGACCAGGGGATTTTATAACAATCCTTTAAGTGTCCAGGTTTGCAAAACTGCACTTTCAGACAGAAAATGCTGAAATGTAAAATGCACTTTTACAAACAAACTCCAGATACACGGTCGTTCCCCTCTTTAACTCGTGGTCAAAACGAGTGTTGAGAATTTTTTTAACCCATATAAAGGAAAATTTTGAGATGAAAAATCAAAGTTATGAAATAAAACTTAAGATAATGAGAAAAAAAGTTGAAATTTTGAGATAGAAAATAGATGAAAGTAGCGCTAAAAAAGTTCAATTTTAACTAGAAGGTCAAAGTTAAGGGATAAAAGTCAAATTTTGATATAAAAAAAAATCAAAACTTGGGCACGAAAAGCTTAATTTTGAGATAAACCAAATACGAGAACAAATAAATACATTTTTGGGATAGACAAGTGACATTTTGAGCAATAAAAGTCAAATTTATGAGATTTAAAAAAATCAAAACTTTAGGACAAAAGTTGAAATTTTGAGGTGAGTCAATGGTTAATTTTTGAGATATTAAAGTCAAAATTTGAGGTGAATAATCAAAATTTTTAGACAAGTCAAAATTATTGGAAAAAGTTTAAATTTTGACTTTCTATCCCAAACTTTTGACCCCCAAAAAAAAATCTCAACAAAGCCAATTTCTTTATTTTGTCTTGTCAACTGGCAGAAATGGGCTTTAACACATTATTTATATTTACATTATAGAGAATGTTTTTCCTTCAAACAGTAAAAAAATGTTTTAAATAAATGTAAAATTAAAATATATAATTTTGAGATAAAAAATCAAAATTATGACATAAAAAGTTCAGATAATGAGAAAAAAAGTTGAAAGTTGGAGATAGAAAATAGATGAAAATAGAGCTAAAGAATTTCAATGTTAAACTAGAAGGTCAGATTTAAGGGATAAAAAGTCAAATGTTGATATTAAAAAAATCAAAACTTTGACCCGAAGAGCTTAATTTTGAGATAAACCAAATATGAGAACAAATAAATATTTTTTTTTGGATAAAACGTTAAAATTTTGAGATAGAAAAATGACAATATGAGCAATAAATGTCAAAATTAAGAGATTTTAAAAATCAAAACATTAGAGCAAAAGTTGAAATTTTGAGGTGAGTCAATGGTTTATTTTTGAGATAATAAAGTCAAAATTTTTAGATAAGTCATGATTATTTGAAAAAGCTGAAATTTCGACTTTCTATCCCAAACTTTTGACTCAAAAAAAAATCTCAACAAAGCCAATTTCTTTATTTTTGTCTTGTCAACTGGCAGAAATTGGCTTTAACAGATTATAGAAAATGTTTTTCCTTCAAACAGTAAAGGAGTGTTATAAATAAATGTTTGAGTTATGAAGCTACGTTGTCGTCTTTGAGGATCTTTGGTTGTTTTTGCAGGATCTCACAGAGGGAGGGGTCCACTTAAGGGTTTTTAGAGACCCCCCCCCTTCTTGATCGTACCTAAATAAACGTGTTTATCTCGTGTTTCTCAGGGCGGTTACGCTGGAAACGCCGTGGGCTTCAAGCTGTCGTCCCTCCTGTCTCTGGCCGACACTAAAGCCAACAAACCGGGAATGAACCTGCTGCATTTCGTCGCTCTGGTCGGTTTCTGTGTGAAATCAACCTGATTACAAATTTTAATCCCGTAAGAAATTAATAAATTCTTCTTTTTCTTACAGGAGGCTCAGAAAAAAGACGACAAGCTGTTGGAGTTTCCTGTTAAACTCCCGAACGTCCAGCCTGCAGCCAGGTCAGACGGCATTTTCACTAATTTAATCCTCCAAATAAAGGCGGCTTTTACCAAATATGTGTGTGGTAACTGTCTTTTTTTTTTGTTTTTTGTAGGATCTCTGTGGAAACTCTGGACTCTGACCTGAAGTGGTTGACGTCTCGCACTCACTCGGTGGAAGAAAACGTCCAGAAAGACACGGAGCTTCTGCAGCAACTGGACGACTTCCTGCAGGTTAATGAAGTTCTCAAACGTGCTTCTTTCCAGAGTATAACAAACTTCTAACAAGTGTTTGCGTCTTTGTTTTCAGTCGGCCACGTCGTCTCTGTGCTCGCTGCGCTACAGTCGTCAGAAGCTGAAGAAAGAAGGATGTGAGCTGATCGATTTCTTCTGTGAGGACAGAGAGACGTTCAGACTGGACGACTGCTTCAGCATCTTCAACACTTTCTGCTCCAGGTTCACAGACGCCGTCAAGGTGACGTCAACAAACACTTTCAGACCCATTTAGAAATAAAAACTACACATAGGTATCAAGAACTGGTCCCTGTTAAGAATCGATAAGAAATGTTTTAATCCATCGACATCATTAGCCTTTATTCTTAATGATTCCCTTATTAATTCTTCACTTTACACTGAAGCGGACGACTTTTCCCCTCCAACTAGCACAGCTTAGCAGATAAATAACAGTTTCTAGAGAAAATTCTGATTCAGGATTTTCTGTTTGAAGTTTTACACAAGAATCTGTAAAACTGAACACACAAAGACATATCACACATCTGCAAATGAACCATAGAGAAAACAGAACTAGCTTCATACGAACGTATTTGGGTCAATGACAAAAAGAGGGTCTAAAAATGTATTTTTAAAAAGTTCTTTGAAAATGGATAAAAACATATTTCTGAGAGAAGAATTATGTTTTCTAACAGATTTCAGTAGTTGACCAACATTTCAAAGTTTTTAGGTTCATTATTTTTTAGTATTTTTAATTTGAGCACCCAAAAATGTCAGGTGGAGCAACCAAATATATGAAAATATATTTATATGTTCCTGTTATTTTTTCTGTGTGAAATTATTGGCAAGTATCTCTCAAGTGTCTGTAGTGACTCATACATTTTCANAATGTTTTATCTAAAAAGGTTCAAGCATAAAATAATGCCACTGTATTTTTAATTTCCATTTACAATAACTGACATTCAATTTTTAGAGTTTAATTACTGTGGATACTTGTCAGGACGGTTGCACCACCTGACATTTTGGGGGTTTGAGGAACCAAAACACAAAAAAACATGTTATATTTTAATAGTTTAAAGATGTGTTCAAATAACACAGGTTTCATAGAATAAAGAAATACATGTGATGAAATACTCAATTCATGATGGAAGGAAATATTACACTCAGACACAAAAAAAAGAGACGTCACCTCATTGACCCAAATGGGAAATTGCATTGATGTGCTAGTGGTTAACATACATTAATATAGCTTCGGTTTATATTATAAGTTTTGTCCTTCCTCTTTTTAAAGGAGAACATGGAGAGGGAGGCTAAAGAGGCGGCACGTCGGCGGCGAATTCAGGAATTAGAGGAGCAGAAGCGTCACTCGTGGGCCGGTGGTGAGGAGGTAAGAAAACAACCTGACATCGTGACACAAGCTCAAAGTGCGTCACTAATTTTTTAATTATAACTTTATTGTTCCGGAAGGAAGGGAGATACTTGAGATTTAAGGTACCCTAGACCAGAGGTAATTGCTATTTTCCCAGTGTTTTTTTAATTATTTTTTTTATATATTTATTATTTATTGTTATTATTTATTATTTATTTATTTTTCATTTATTATTATTCTTTTTTCCTTCTCTTAATGTGTGTATGTAGATATGTATGAAAATGGTAGTGTAATTGTATGGAGATATGTGTGGATGTATATGTACGTTTGTTTAAATCCTTCTCAGTTTGTTTTCCATTCAATTTCATACTTAATACTCCATACATACTATGTGTACTATGATATTTGAATCCATTGCCCCCCCTTTTTTTATTTATTTATTTTTTTCCTCTCTCTAAATTATTTATTTATACCCCCGCCCCAAAAAAAAAAAAAAAAAAAAAAAAAAAAAAAAAAAAAAAAAAAAAAAAAAAAAAAAAAAATTTTTTTAATTTAATTTTTATTTATTTTTGATTTTTTTTTTAAACTGTGCTTCTCCCTTTCCTTCTGTTCGTGTTCAATTATCTTAATTCTTCAATTGATTCTACAAACTTTGTTGTAAAAGGAGACATGAATGTATATTTGAAATGTATGCAATATTTTTTTTCTCAATAAAAACATATTTGACTAGAACTTTACGGTTCTGTTTCAGGTCGGTGGAGCGTTTGGATTGCGCTGCAGCAGTGAAGCGGACGTGTCGGCCGCCATGTCCCGACACAGCGAAGCCGGGCTGCTGGTGGAGCTTTTAACCCGCCCGCGCTCTCCAAACACTCTGGGTCGCTCCGCAAGCTTACGCCGCTCACGCAACTCTCCATCCACCTCGCCATCTGTCGCCGCCGA
>RPOG01000477.1:324860-333264 GCA_008086565.1 Thalassoma bifasciatum | reverse complement strand
TTTTTTTTTTTTTTTTTTTTTTTTTTTTTTTTTTTTTTTTTTTTTAATTTAATTTTTATTTATTTTTGATTTTTTTTTTAAACTGTGCTTCTCCCTTTCCTTCTGTTCGTGTTCAATTATCTTAATTCTTCAATTGATTCTACAAACTTTGTTGTAAAAGGAGACATGAATGTATATTTGAAATGTATGCAATATTTTTTTTCTCAATAAAAACATATTTGACTAGAACTTTACGGTTCTGTTTCAGGTCGGTGGAGCGTTTGGATTGCGCTGCAGCAGTGAAGCGGACGTGTCGGCCGCCATGTCCCGACACAGCGAAGCCGGGCTGCTGGTGGAGCTTTTAACCCGCCCGCGCTCTCCAAACACTCTGGGTCGCTCCGCAAGCTTACGCCGCTCACGCAACTCTCCATCCACCTCGCCATCTGTCGCCGCCGAGCGCGAACTGAGCGCGCTCTTGACGATGGGAACCCACGAGCAGAACGAGCAGAAAGCTTTTCTATCAAGCTCACCTGAAACAAGAAGTCCTGGACTTTCCCCTCAGCAACACGCCCAAAGCTTAAAGCTCAGGACGAGCAGCTTCCCCCAACACCAGCAGCCTCCAACCCCCCCCTCACCTCCCAAGATTGTTTTGAGTACAAACCATGCAACCGCCACTTACCTCAGCAATGATGCCACGCCATCTCGATTCAACACCAACCCAACAACGAAAGAAAAAGTGAAACCTACCTCTGATGGAAACCAGCGAAACGACCACAACAACAAAGACAGCTTGAGTTTGAGCCGACGAGGAAGTCCAACAGATCAACAAACGAACTCAAGAATCAGGAAAGATGATCAGGACTCTGAGAAAAAGTTTGAATCAAGCATGTCCGTGGTTGTGGAGAAACACAAACTGGTGCCTGAACTCAAAGTCTTCAACAAAGTGACCACTCACAACGAAAGGCCTTGCACCAGTCGCCAACAAGACGATTTAGTCGTAACAGATTTGGAAGAGGACAAACCGAAAGTTCAACATGCACAGACGGAAAAATCTGATGAAACAAACTCATTACAAAGAGAAGAAGAGGAGCAGAAAGAGGAGAAGGTGATTGTTTGGTGTGTGACAAGTGTTTGTGAGGCGGCGAGCGAGCTCTCAAACTCAGCAAAACGCACGGAAAGTGAGCGGGAACAATGTCGCAGCGACTATCAGGGAGGAAGTCAGCAAGATTCCTCCGCCTCAGCCAATCGCATGCCTTCAAAACCTCAACCGGCCAATGAGAAACAAGTGCCTGAACCCATCAGCAGCCAACCGGTGCCTGTTTCCCGCTGTGACAATCCATCACTTCAAGACACATCCCCGAGATGGCGCCCAGCGGAGTCGACGTCACCCGATGAATTGCCTGATCTCACCGCAGATGCCTCCAAGGACGCTGAAGAACCAGCCAATCAGAAAGAAGAAATTGAGGGTTTAGAGAAAGACTCAAGGATTCATGCAGCTGATAAAAAGGAAGATGCAAAAGCAAAAGCAGAACCTGAACCTTCATCCAAACCATCCTCGAAGAACCTCCCTACCTCCAAAACGCGACCGGCGGGGATAAAACCGGCAACCCACAACACCAGCTTCGTCCCCAGCAAGAACAAGCCGATCCGAACCCTCAACAACTCAGAGAACCAGGGCATGAGGCGAGTGGTTCCTATCTCGAGAACCAGCCGAGGGGTTCCAGCTCCAGGAAAACATCCGGAAAAACCCCAGCAAGGTTCGGCAACACCCGCCAGTCTGAAGGTCCCCAACGGCGCAACCGTCCGCCAAGGAGAACGGTCGTCGACTGCTCCCCAACGCTCCAGCCTCCACAAACCAACGGACCCAAAGGACGGCAAGCAGAACCAGGACTTGCAGAGGAAGCCATCCATCCGGAAGACACCGGTAAAACCCAAACCGCAACCTGAAGAGAAGATGTGTCGCTCCACGCTCAGGGCGCTTGCTCAAGGAGGTGGTGGCAGCGTCAGTGCCCCCGCGACCCCCATGCACAAACCCAGCACCTCTTCATCGTCAACGCTTCCGAGTTTTGCTCGAAACACAGCCTCTTCCTCTTTCAGACGGACTCACACCACCCTTGCGCCTCCTCAACCGTCCAACCCCGGAGCAGACGCCTCCCCTAAGACCCCGTCCCTCTCCACGGTCACCCTGCCAGGCACCTCGTCCCCTTTCACCCGAACAGGCTCGTTAAGAATCTCCACCACCTCCTCCGGACCCTCAGATCTCCCAAAGTCGTCCACATCCGCCCTGACGAGGTCTCAGAGCATCAGGGCGCCGCGCTCGGCCCCTCACGACACGCTAGTGCCCCCTAGAGGACACAGACGGAACGACAGTGGGACCTTTTCTGACAAATCCAGTTATTCCAGGGACTCGAGCAAATCCACAAGGCCGTCGTGGAGATAACAGGAAATATCTGGGGTTGTTTTATTAAGGGGAACGTCTCATAGATCAGCGGTTCTCAACCTTTTATGAGTCCTGACCCCAGTTTATTGTTATTTGAAGAAAACAAAAATAAACAGATACTAATAAAAACTGCAGACATTTATGTTGCCAAGTGTGAAAAAAATCAAGTCAACCTTTTTTTTTCTTACACTGTCAATAAGAAAGAGACATATTTGTATTATTTTTCTCAAAATGAGCCACACTCAATTGACCGGTCGAGAAAAACGTCTTATTTCAAGTTACTTAAAGGCAAAAAATGATGTCTGAATTACTTGAACCCAGTCAAAAAAATCTGCCAATGGAGATAGAAATAGTTGTTTGTCATGTTTCTTGAAATGCGAATAATGTGTCAATACATGAAACCTGTTTTTTTACTTCATTGGAAGTTTTTTTTTACTTGTTTCAAGCAAATCAGACCACATTTTTTTGTTTAAATAACTTGAAATCAGACACTTATAAATAAATAATGAAGCAGAAAAAAACTAAAACAACCCTGCCTGAAATTTTGTAATTTAATATTAGTTAATTTTTTCCAAAATGATTTGGCGACCCCTGGAAATGATCTCACGGCCCCAGTTGGGGTCACGACCCCGAGGTTGAGAACCACCGTCATAGACAGAGGGGACACAAGAGGATATTTCCTAATACGAAGTACAAACTCTTCCTGATGAAGGAATAAAAGGCTGAAATCCAGAGCACAAATCTAGTGTCGAAGAATCCAAGCGGGGTGTTACTTTTATTTTTCACTTTAATCTTTGTCTTAAATTTCTTTTTGATTTTGCACCTTTAACGTCACTAACCCAGCCTAAGAATCACTGCACATCTGGCCTGATTAAAACAGAAATCATGCTATAATTATTGTATTTTGTTGAATATTAGATTGCTTAATAAATCACAAAGAATCATGAATTAATTTAAAATTAATTTAGACAAAGAGACATTTAAGTGTCTCTGATTAAAACCATTGATGTCTGACTCGCTGGGAAATGTCTGCAGTGCCAAGTTTGTTCATATATATGGATATTTGTATGTTTATGTATCTATATTTATGTATGTATGTAAGTATGTATGTATTAATATTTGATATTATCTATATACTAATTAAAGTGTTATTCCTCCAACATTGTGGTCTTTATTTTTTTCATGTTGGTAAACTTTAACACATTTATCTTCCTCTTGATTGTCTCACACAAAGATTTAAGTATTAGTCACTATTTTCCAGCACTTGAAGGCATCAGATGTTCAGTTTGTCCTTTAGTGCCACCTTGTGGAAATTGTTTGGAGAGTTATAGGTAAAGAAATTTTATTTGATTATTTGGCTTTTGTTAATCAAGTTTCTGGGATCATAATGTACATTAATAAAAGGAGACTCTTGACAAAACAGTCATTTTATATGATTGATAATAAATCAAAGTAATAATAATAATAATACATTTTATTTAAGGGCGCCTTTCATGGCACTAGAGGTCACCTTACAAGAATAAGTGCATTAAAAGATGACTAAAACAGATATAAAACCAGCAATACAATATAATGCAATATAAAACAATAAATCAAAATACAAAAACAGTGTGTAAAGTGTAATAAAAACAATAAAGAAATTTCGTCTTAAAAGAAATTTAGTTTCTAGGGCAAATTATTCAACCTCAAGAGAACTGAATGTTTGTCTAGTGTGCATTTATTTAGTTTCTCTTTGCTATTTGGAGTGCATAAGACCTGATAAGTTTAAAAACTAAACTTGGTCTTTGCACAGGAAGATAAGTGTTAGTGTTATTCGTTGGCCATTAGTTTTAAGGTATACTTATTATTGTTCATAACTACATTGTTTTTCCAATAAAATGGCTGTAATATGATGAAATAGGCAGTGTCTCTAAATTTGGCTAATGATAAAAGGTGAAAGTACAATTACTCGAGGAAATTTTGTTTCTTGTGCATATTATTCAAAAATATGTAAAGAAAGAGAGTTCGTGCAAACTTAACTATCATCCTTTTACCATGAAAAATAACTTAAAATGTCAGCAGGGAGGGTAAGGCAATATCTTTGTGTCAAATATGAGAATTTAAGACGGTTAAAACTGAATCATTATGAAAAATAATAACGGTTTAATTGGGTTTGGGTTTTAAAATTGATACGCTGCTCTCGAAAATGAACGGTTATAAAAAATAAAACGATGAAAAAACAAAGGGACTATTACTTGATTTTTTAGAACTAACCTTCGTCGCTGGTCTTCGCTATTTAACGTAAATTTAATCGTTTTAAAATTCGTCGTTCGCTTTAAAATTCAACAATGGAGCCGTTACCCGCGTAACCCGCCGCGTGACGCCATCACAGCGCGCCAAACAAAGCTCCATGTGCAGGAGAAAAAAAAAACCGAGAAACGAAAGTTTGTTTTTACAAAGTTTGACAGAAAAACTTCATAAAAACAAACTTTTAAGGAGCTGAAAATTAACATCACACTGTTTCGTAAATATTAGAGGTGAAATATTGACGCTTGAACACGGAAACATTAGAAGAAAAGAAGAAAAAATCTGGAGTTTAAAATTTAAAGACCTGTGAAGCTGCAGAAGGTCAGTTTGCTCTTTATTACAATAAACTGTTGATTTATTAACACTTACACCTGTAATTCTAATTATAAAACACCTGTGTGATGCAGCTGCCCTTTGGGTAATTTGTAAATAACTTGTTTTAGTCTCAGGTTTGTTAATTTGCATTTCTGAACCCTATTAATCAAGAAAAGTAAAATGTTATATAAAATTAACTATAAAAGTTCTTCGAATTCAGGTTTAAATGGACATTTTATTGCTTTATATTTTATCGCCCCCCCCAAAATCACAGGTATAAGCTTTTACTTCTTTTTTGGTGAAGTGTCAAATCTTACTACCTTTTTTTTTATCACTGTGGTTTAATGATGTTATGTCATTTCTCAAATTGGGAAAACGTATTCTTACAGTGTAAAGTAAATAGAAAAAGTTTAAAAAAGTGGAATTGATTTCTTAAATATTCAGTAACATTGCCAGTCTCTCATTGGCTCTTTCTCTCATTTTTGTGAATTTTCTATTTTAATTATTCAGCTTGTGTGATGACTTTTCTATTTAGAACAGTCAATCTAATTATCTTCTAGAATGATTTGACGTTTTAAAATCTTTTTGTATATTTTTTTTAGAATGCAGAGGCAATATTTATGGTTGTGTTAATAAAAGAGTATTGTATATTTTGAATTTACATCATTGTATTTGCTCTAAATATGTCTCCAATAAAAATAATAATAAAAATAAATAAAGACAAGTTTGCTTTGTGCAATTTGATACAAAAAGCTGCCTTAAAGCTAAAAAACAAATTTTAAAAAAGCAGATATTAGGTCTAATTTCCAGCATTTTCTGGCTAGATTGCCACCTTCAGAGCAGAACAGCATTAAGAATCAAATTAAACCACAAACTTTTATTTTAGTGCATAAAGTGTGGTGGCAAACCAAAATGTATAGCTTGAAACACTTAAACAAACTTGAAATAAATTTAAAAAACATTATTACAGTCAAATTAATTAAATTAAAAGTATCAAAACATTTTTACCAAGTCCTGAAACAAAATTACAAAAACATAATTTTGACAGAAAAGGAATCAATGTGACCTGTAAGTGATTATCTGAGGGGTCAATAAGTTTGTGTTAAGCCAAATATCTAATTTAGGCTCCACCAAAACGGACAAAACACTTTTATAAACTTTTCCAAACTCTTATAAAGACAAAGGCTGTTTTCCAAACCTCCTCCTACTTCTTCTGAAATTCAGTTTGTAGTATCAGTTTGTGAAAACTTGGTAGATCTGTAGTAAACTACAAGTTCCCGGATGTTTCTACTGATCCGGGAAAATTTCTCAGTCTGCAACAAATCAGCTCAACTACAACACAACAACAAAAATGTGAAACGGTCCCAGAGATAAAAGTGAAGTGACAGGAAAGAAACAGCGGTAAATCTGCTCACTTCATCATGAAAGAGCTGTTTACAAAATGGTTTAAGTATTTTCGGGGATTTAGTAAATAGTGAAAAATAAAATGTGATTGTCGGATGCACCCATTACTCCTGCGAGTTTTTACACCAGCTGGAAAAATAAAAAGTCAGTTGGTTTCAGATTTATTTTCAATACACGATAACTTTTGGTGCAAGATTAAAAATCAAATATGGGGATTTTACTGTAATAAACTTCTATACCTTTACAAATTTGATAAAATCAGGACTCTAATCTCTCCCTGAATTTGTTGTTTTTCTAAATGAATTAAAAATGTTCCTTGAACCACTAAAATAATTAAAAAACCATAAAAATTCTCAAAAAAATTTCAACTTCCTTCATGTTTAATTTCATTTTTTTATTTTCCTTTGTATCTCATTGACATCTAATTTAACTTATCTACTTTTATTGCTCCTGTAACTTCTCCACTGATTGATGTGGTGAATTAATGACTGAAATGTTCTCATGGATTTATTTATGATAAAGTTAAACATTAGAAAAAAACCATCAGCTCCACTTCCTGAAACAGAAATCCAAAGTAGTATACGACTAAACAGGTTCAACAAAACAGTCACACTACAGACTACATGTGGAAGTAGGAGGTTTGGAAAACAGACATAGTTTAAATTTAATCTCACTCTTGTTTTTTCTTCTCAGGATGTTTCTGTTTCCGTCTGCGTGAGAGAAAGATGGATGAAGAGCTTCAGGAAAGGAGAGAAGATGATGAGAAGGAGGAGAGAGGAGAAACGAGGACTCCATCCATGAGTCGAGACGATGAAGAGGAGGAGGAGGAGGAGGAAACGAGCTGCAAGAACAAAGCACGGAGGAAGCTGATTGGTGGACACACGCCGATCTCCGCCTCCTCGTCTTTCACCTCCTCGCCGCTCCTCAACTCCTCTCTCTGCCGAGGAAGAGGAGGTGAAGGAGGAGAGGAGGACGAGGAGGAGGAGGTCAGGGTGGCGATCATGACCATCGAGGACGAGTCTTGTCCTTCTGAGCCGTTCGGCACCGCCCACCTGGAGACGACCAATCAGATCACACGGACTGAGGACGAGGAGGCGGAGAAAGACGCCAACAGCGATGAAAAAGAGGAGGTGGAGGAGAAAGTGGAGACGTCACCATCATCTCACCTGGTAGGGTTTTTATTCTGTTACTTTTCCAGAAAAGTCTTTTGGTACTTTTTATTTTTAACACAGATTTGTCGAACAGGAAAATGTGTTTACGTCTATATTTGTTACGTCCTCCTTAACAAAAAAACACCTTTTTATCTGTTTTTGGTGAGTCTCAGTTTCACTGTAAACAATAAATTACACAGAGGCTTCAGTCTGAATTACTCCAGTCACATAAACTCAAGAAAGGAAAAAGTTTTTTATTAAGTTTACAAACATCACAAAAGTCCAGTTCATCTATTTCCAGTTAGTCCCAGTTTTACTGTAAACAATAAGTTACACAGAGGCTTCACTCAGGTAAACATTTTCTTGTAATTATCTCATAACTAATAGGTACATTTGTTTTCTTAAATAACATTTTTTTAAATAAAAGTTTTTTTTTTTTTTTATTTCACATTCATCAGGAAATAAACTACATTCTTGTTATCATGTAAGATAAATGTGACAACAAACAAACACCTCAAAACAGAACAAGTGGCAGTATATCAGTAATTTAAAATGATAAAATTTAACTTTAGAATTAGTGAATTGGAAAAGAAATTGTGGAATTATTCAAATGAAAATGAAAAATGCTCAAGTGATCCCAGAAGGGAAATTTGAATATTGTAGCAGTAGTTAGTTTTTTTTTCTAAAACAACAATTATGGTAATAATTGAAATGATAAATGAATTAACAGTAAATGAAAGAATAAATTTGAATAATGCAGGCACATTTATATTGATATACAAATATATACTACATATGTTTTTCCAACAGAGTGAATCAGAAATACTTT
>RPOG01000477.1:282360-319860 GCA_008086565.1 Thalassoma bifasciatum | reverse complement strand
ATCATTGCTGTAACTTTTCAGACCTGACCAGACTTTAAACATGTTTATTTTTGCTGTTAAAATCGGTGTTGTTAGCTCCGTTTTTATGCAACTTTGGTACTTTCGTAGTTGGCCTCCAAGTGGTCATTTAAAGAACTGCAGTGTTTTAACCACTTCCTTTTTGTGTTTTCAAACTTGCAACTTTTTAATGCATTATGAAACCGAGAGTAGAAATCTGGCAGTGAAGATATTATTGCATTTTTTTGGAAGTGTCTGATTGGTTGTCATGGCAACAGTTCGCAGCACTGGTCTGTTATTTCTTGATAGCAGACCCATGCTATGAAAAACAGACCAATTCTTGGCGTGTTGTTCTGATCCCAGAGTATTAGGAGACTTATTGAAGTCATTTCACCCGCAGAAAGAAGTCTGATTGAAATAGTTTTGACTTCTCTACGGCAGGAAAACTGTAAAAAGAGACGAAAACAGCGAAGAATGTTAAATAAAAGTGGATCCATATTTTTGGAGCCTGAGGGGCCGAAACCGTCTGTTTGGTTTTGTTTTGTTCCAGTCTTCCCGCTGCTATGAAATCAATGTTAACATTCCATACGGCCTCACAGAAATGTTCTAGAATGTTCCAAAAACAGCTTCTCTGTGAGTGCGCCGTCGCCGTGGCAACCGCGCGGGTTCCGCATTCTGATTGGTCGACGTGGAAAATTCCGTCGCACCGACCTGACGTGAGTTTAA
This sequence comes from Thalassoma bifasciatum, assembly GCA_008086565.1. Lineage (NCBI taxonomy): Eukaryota > Metazoa > Chordata > Actinopteri > Labriformes > Labridae > Thalassoma > Thalassoma bifasciatum. The sequence continues at coordinate 319,137 of RPOG01000477.1, read as the reverse complement.
GTGAGTTTTCGAGGGTTGAGTGTGTGAACGGGAAGCAACGAGGAACAGGTGCTGTACTGTCCTGCCCTCCACACACACACACACACACACACACACACACACACACACACACACACACTCTCTCTATAAGTGTTTTACAGTGCGTCACTCGACACCTGAAGAATGTCAATAAACCTTGAGTCTTGATTTGTTCACGCGCTCCCCCGCTTTGTTTTTCTTTCACTGCATTCTCTTCAAACCTTCAAAGCAAAATATATTTCCTTCACAATTTCCCTTTATTTATTTATTCCTCCTCATTTTTTACATCCATTCTTTCCCCCTTTTCTCATTTCTTTTATTTTATTTTCCTGCCTTTGATTCTTATCAGGGGTGAAAGTCGTCTTAAATTCTTGCTGGTACCAAACCTTCATCTACAGAAGCCCATTTCTGCCAGTTAAAAAAAACAAAAAAAAACCTGGCTTTATTTCTTTTTGGATTTTTTTTGTCCCTATTAGGTCTAAATTTTGAGACAAAAGTCAAACTTATTAGTTAAAAGGTCAAAATTTGAGATAAAATATCAGATTCTTGAGATAAAACAATGAAATCATTGGGGAAAAAGTCAATATTTTAATTGAGAGAGTTGAAAATTTGTGATAGGACTTTTTTTTTTTTTTTAGATAAAGTCAGAATTTGAAATAAAAAGCTGAAATTTTGAGATAAAATATCAGAATTGTGAGATAAAAATTTGAATTTATGAGGAAAAAAATCCAGATTTTCAGATATAAAAGTCAAAAATTTGAGATTACACATCAAAATTTGGGGTAAAAAGTCAAAATTATTAGTTGAAAAGTCTAATTTTCTAGATAAAATATCAGATTCTTGAGATAAAAAGATGAAATCATTAGGGGAAAAAAGTCAAAGTTTCAATTAAAAAAGCTAAAAATTTGAGATAAGACACTTTTTTTAAGATAAAGTCAGAATTTGAAATAAAAAGCTGAAATTTTGAGATAAAATATCAGAATTGTGAGATAAAAATTTGAATTTATGAGGAAAAAATCCAGATTTTCAGATAAAAGGTCAAAACTTTGAGATTACATATCAAAATTTGAGGTAAAAAGTCAAAACTATTAGTTAAAAAGTCGAATATTCTAGATACAATATCAGATTCTTGAGATAAAAAGTATAAATCATTGGGGAAAAAAATATTTCAATTGAGAGAGTTGAAAATTTGTGATGGGACCTTTTTTTTTTAGGTAAAGTTAGAATTTGAAGAATTATTTAGAATAAAAGTGATTCACATCAATAAAATATTTCCATTGTCAGTAAATAAGTTTTCAGACTGACGTGATTCACGTGTCCCCGGTTTTGTCCCACAAAGATCTGACCTTTTAGTTTTCAGGGTCTTCGGTGACATCGACCTCACGTGTTTCATTTACGACATTATTTATTAACAAAGTTTGTTTCCGTTTGAACTTTGTCACATTTTTGTGCATCAGTGAGGAACCTTTACTCCTCAGCCACGAGTATCGTCTTTAAGGGATGTTTGAAGTTTGTTTTCAACATTTCACATTAAGCTTTTCAATATTTCTACTCTAGTTTTTAATGCTGGAATAAAAAATATATTTTAAAACAGTCAGACATAAACACAAGAAACTGGAAAGGAATGTTACAAATGAGACAAGGGCTGAACAATTTGCAAAAATAATCTTATTTTGATTATTTCGTATATAGCAATTGAAATTATTTCCAGGTTTCCATTTTCTCTGTTTTTAAACAAACACATTGTAGAAAATGAACATTTACATTAATTACAGCACAACAACAACAACCCTCTTCACTATTTTCCAGGTTAATTCCCATTTTTCTTGACAATATTTTTTGGGACTTTCCACTGTTTTTGTCCTCTTTTTGCCATTTTTCTACTTTCTAATTTTTTTACCTTTACTCCAAAATTTTTCCTGAAAATTTGTGTTGCTTTTTTGCCATTTTAGTCACTTTTCACTCTTATTTTGCCACGTTTAGCCCATTTTTTGCAACAAACTGATTATTCTCCAAGTGTAATCCAAACTTTCTTTCCATATTTGTTGACATTGGCCATTTTTTTTGGTCACTTCTTTCACTATTTTTGCTCCTTTCTGATTTTTAAAAAGTTTCCTCCTGCTAATTTTTGTTGCTCTTGGCCATTTTTGTCACTTTTCACTCTTTTTTTGCCACTCTCAGCCCAATTTTTTCTAATAAATTGATCAATTTTCAAGTTTAATCCCAACGTTCTTGACATTTTTATTGACATTTTTACCACTATTCACCATTTTTGCTGCTTTCTACATTTTTAAAAAGTTTCCTATAAAATTTTTCCTTCAAATTTTTGAACATTTTTGTCATGTTTCACTTTTTTTGCTACTTCTGGCCCATTTTTTGCAACGAACTGATCATTTTTCAAGTTTAATCCCAACTTTCTTCACATTTTTGTTTCCATTTTTACCACTATTCACCATGTTTGCTACTTTCTACGTTTTTTAAAAGTTTCCTCTTCAATTTTCCTGTTAATTTTTGTTGCTTTCTTGCCATTTTAGTCGCTTTTCAGTCTGTTTTTGCCACTTTTTGACCATTTTTTGCAACTGTTTGAGTATTATCCAGGTTTTATCCCAATTGAAAAGCCAATTTTTGTTGCTTTTTTGGAAATTTTCGTCGCTTTTCACTCTTTTTTTTGCCACTTTTGGACCATTTTTTGCAACTGTTTGAGTATTATCCAGGTTTTGTCCCAGTAGAAATGCCAATTTTTGTTGCTTTTTTGGAATTTTTACCACCTCAAACTCAGATTTATTGCTCCTTTTTGCTGTTTTTGCCTCTTTTTACCACTTGTATAGTTTCTTTTGTAAAGGTAGTTTTTAACAGTTCGTCTCTTTGGTTGAGCAAGAAAAACATCTGTTAGAAAAACTGTATCTGATATTTTGACACATTCCAGGTCATAGAAATATTTCACTGTGTGACTTTAGAAAATTGCATCAGGAAAAATTGTGATTTAATCTCTTTTTGTGATTAGTTTCTCAGCCTTAGATCAGACTTTGTCAGGTTTTAATCAAGTCTTTCAAACAGAAGTGAGTCTGATTCGTCGCTCACGTATAAAATCCTTGATACAGAAGTGTCTTTTCTGTTGTCGTAGCCTCTCTGTTCTTTTATTACCTCTCTCCCTCGTCGTGAACAGAGTTGATTCTTGATTCCTCCCCAGAGAGCGATTGCAGCTCAGACACACACTCACACACACGGTTACTCATTAAAATATACATGAGCACTAAGTCCCTAACATCCCTGCAACACTCCCTGAATTCATTATTGATGAACACACACACTGATCCACACACACACACACACACACACACACACACACACACAGACCACTCTGCAGCCCGGTGTTTATTTGCCTTATAAAGAACCTGTTGTTTGCTGCATTGCACCTCTATAATCTGTCCCTCCGGAAACACGGCAGCTTCTGTGTTCGACTCCCGTCAGCTCCATACCCAAACAATCTGCTCCGACGATCGCTGTGGCTTCATAAATTTCAAAACAGTTCAGGCAAAAAAAACTCAGGCTTTCGCTTTAAAATATCCAAGATGACTTCTATTTCAGAGCTGTTACACTCTGGATTTTCACGTCACGGTTAATTGAAAACAAACATTTAAGAATGCAGAACTAGTTCTTCTCAAGAACCGATAAAAAATGGGTCAATCCATTAATATTATGAGACTTTATCCTGAATGATTTCCTTACTGATTCTTTACGTTACGCCAAAGCGGATGGCTCTTAACTTAGCAGATAAATAACAGTTTCTGAAAACTCTGGTTCAGAATTTTTCCGCTAAACCCTGTTGTGCATAGTGGTCACTACAGTGTCACTTATTTTAAACTTATTTACTCCTAAATTCAATGGTTCATGTGGTGGAAATTCATATTATTCTGTGTCAGGATATTTTTTATTCTTCTTAGGACCTGAAAAAATGTTTCTATTTTTTTTCCAAACACATATATATTAAAAAAAAAAAGTTATAGACAAACATTTGAGGGTAAAACAGCGTTATAACTTAACATTTTTCAGTGTTAAAATGGATGACAGAGAGTCAAAATGTTTCGCAATGAAATTACCAAAAAAAAAAAAAGAAAGTCAAACAAAAAAAAAGTTATGTTTACGTTTATTTCACTCTTTTTTATGTTGAATGTGCTGTTACAAATATTTGAAGAAAAAAATTTTAAAACTTTTTTTTCATGCTTTAAGACAAATAAAAACACTTAAAGGAAAAATCCAGACACTGACTTTAATTATTCATGCATCAGAGGGTTAAGAATCAGGAGCTAGTTCTTCTCAAGAATCGAAAAATGAAAAATGGGTCAATTCATTGATATCATCAGCCTTTATCCTTAACAATTTCCTTATCGATTTTTTAAGCGGATGGCTCTTAACTTAGCAGATAAATAACAGTTCCTGAAAACTCTGATTCAGAATTTTCCGCTTAAAGTTTACCCTTAAAAGCCGTAAAACTGATGACACAAAGAAACCTATGTTACTCTCTCACAGGAGATTCATATTCAACACATTCAGCATGTTACACGTCTGCTAATGAACCAAAAACTACACTGAAAACAAAGCACTAGCTCGATGCTAATGTATATGGGAAATTGCATTGATATGCTAGCGGCTAGAATACATCAGGGTTCAAAACAGAATTTCAACTTTCATCACAGAAACATGTCACAGTAACTTTTTGTGAACAATATTTAAAACTTAAAAATGGGGAAATGGGGAAGCTCAAGGCTCCAAACAACTAACAACAATAAAACAACACACCATCACCTGACATCTGTTTTTTTTCTTCTTATTTTTATTTAGTTATGTTTAGGGATAAGTGGATAAATTGGCCAATTCCATATTTATTTATAAACACAATAAAATGTTATTCACGCAGAAAAACCTGTAAAGATAGCGTCAAAATCTTATCAATATCCATCCCTAATTCTATTATTTCTATTATATTTACCTAAAAGTGATTGAATCAAACACTCCTTTTAAAAAATAAATAAAAAAGGGTTTTAAGTAGCTCGCTGGTTACATTATTTTTATTTTTTATTTTTTGCAGTTGCTGCTTTTTTGTCATCAAACCTCCTTTTTATGGTGTACGGCAACCGGTATGAATTATAAAACAGTTTTTCTCTGTTGCTTACAGAAACTTTATCAAGGAGTGTATTTCTACCATACTCTACTTTCTACACACACACACACACACACACACACACACACGCACACACACACACACACCTACACATGAAACATCATCTGCAAAAAATCAATCCTCCACACATTCCTCTGATCCGCTCTCTCACTCTTTATTGATTCTTCACACACTTGTAGGCTAATACACACACACACACACACACACACACACACACACACTACAAACAAAACACACATCTGTCTGATTCTTTGAAGTGGGTTTCTGTGTTTCCCGAGTCTGACAGTAGTTAGCTGGAAGGGTAACACACACACACACACACACACAGTCGTCCACTGTGGGAAAAAGTCAGCTGTTTTAATGCATAACACACACGCACACACACACACACACACACACACACACAGATTTCAGGTTTTACAAGCCCATCAGAAGCAGGGACTCAGTGGGTCTACATTCCTCAGAGAGAGATGGTGAGCGAGGGCGAGTTTCATACATGAAAGGAGAAAAAAACAACAAATAATGAACATTTCTCGGTTTTTATAAATAAAAAACAATTCCCCTGATGTTTGGTACGACTTTAGGAATCTACAAATGTGTATTTAAGCGTCAAAAATTTAACGTTCTATGCTTTCTTGTAACATTGTGATGGACCCGTGCTTCACTTTCCATAAGTTTGTGATGTGAACGCTGTCATATTTTGGTCCATAACTGAGCTCGTAGTAGCATCCATAAATGTTTGTGGTGAGTCTCAGTTTCACTGTAAAAGGTAAATTGCAGGGCGGCTGCTTTCTTCATTGTATGAACCTTAAAAGAAGCTGATTTGTCGTCGATGCACTTGCAATTAAAAAGCCCTCAATTTTGATAACAGTATCATGATTTTCTGTTTTTGGTCAGTCTCAGTTTCACTGTAGATAGAAAGTTAAAAACAGGTTGTTTTCTTAAGTGGTATGAACCTTTAAAGAAGCTGATTTGTTGTAGATTTACTTGCAGTAAACAATCCATCGATTTTCTCAATAAAATTATGATCTTCTGTTTTTAGTCAGTCTCAGTTTCACTGTAGATAGAAATTTACAGAGACTCTGCTTTCTTTAGTGGCATGAACCATTTAAGAAGCTGATATAGTAAATTTACTTCCCATTAAAAAGCCCTCAGTTTTCTTAACAACCTTATGAACCTCTATTTTTTGTCAGTCTCAGTTTCAATGTAGATAGTAAGTTATTGAGAGGCTTCTGTTTTCAGTGTTATGGACTTTGATAGAAGCAAATTTATCATGAATTTACTTGAAATAAACAAACCAGCCTTCTTCTAAAACACCATCATGATTTTCTGATTTTGGTCAGTCTCAGTTTCACTGTAAATGGTAAATTACAAAGGGGCTGCTTTGTCTTGTGGTATGAACCTTTGAAGAAGCTGATTTCTTTAAGATTTACATGCAGTGAACAGGCTCTCATTTATCTGAACAAAATAACAATGTTTTGTTTTTGGTTGGTCTCAGTTTCACTGTAGATAAGAAGCTACAAAGAGGCTTCACTCTGGCTCATTTCACTGCTTTAATCTCCCATAAAATACGTTATTGTTTGATTTTCTTAACTGTAACAGGTCCTGAACTTTCTGAAATAGCATTACAGTGGTATGTACTGGGCCTTTTTTTAAGTGAGTCTCAGTTTCGCAGTTAACAGTTAAGTTTTATAGAAGCTTCACTGTAACATACTTTGGTTATTTTAACCTGATTTCTTCTGCTTTTTCTTCCAATTAATGCATCTTAAGATAATAGAAAGTGATTTTTTTGTGTTGAATAGAGGTGTCATGCTTTCAAAATGACCTTATGGCCCTCTATTTTTGATCAGTCTCAGTTTTACTGTAAATGGTGAATTCCTGAGACGCTTTTGTCTTCAGAGTCATGAATCTGACAAGAAGCTAATTAACTATAGATTTACCTGCAATAAACAAACCAGCCTTTTTGAAACAACTTCATGATCTATTTTTTGTCAGTCTCAGTTTCACTGTAAGTGGTAAATTACAGAGAAGCTGCTTTCTTTAATGGTATGAACCTCTCAAGAAGCTGATTTCTTTTCTTCTTACTTGCATTGAACAAAACCATGATCTTCTGTTTATGGTCAGTCTCAGTTTCACTGTAGATAGTAAGTTAAAAAGAGGCTGTTTTTTCTTTAGTGGTATACTGAAAGATGCTGATTTTTTTTTTGATTTTCTTGCAATGAACAAGCCCTTGATTTTCTGATCCACATCATGGTCTTTTGTTTTTGGTCAGTCCCAGTTTCACTGTAGATAAGAAGCTACAAAGAGGCTTCACTCTGGCTCATTTTACTGCTTTAATCTCCCATAAAATACATTATTGTTTGATTTTCTTAACTGTAACAGGTCCTGAACTTTCTGAAATAGCATCACAGTTGTGTAAAGTTGGCCTTTTTTAGTGAGTCTCAGTTTCGCAGTAATTGGTATATTTTTTTTACAAGCTTCACTGTGACATACTTTGGTTATTTTGACCTGAAAACTGATTTCTTTTGCCTTTTCCTCCAATTAATGCATCTTAAGTTTAATAAAAAGTGAAAATTTTCTGTTGAATAGAGGTGTATATATAGAGGTTTATGTATTTTAGGAAGAAGGAAATCTAGCTCTTGCATGCAGATATCTTTTTTTATATTGGTAGAATTATATTGTTGTCACATGACCAGCACTGGGAGTGGAAATGTTGTGGTTAAAGATGTTGTTTGTCTGCTTTTGCCCTCCATACAGATGTCAGTGAATCTTGCTGGAAAGTGTTTTTGATTTAGAGTTTTTACGCTCAGAAAATGCAGGGACAAGTTCTGAGAAACTCCTGTCAGTGTGATATAAACCGTCAGAAACACGTGTGAGTCTCTAAACACAGAAAGTCACATATCTGCAGGGCTGTGCGCATCACATTACACCAGACTTTACAGGCTGTTCGTGCTTTTACACATGTGACATAATTCAAGAAAGAAGGAAGCATGACAGGAATGTGAGTGAAAGAGACAGAAAGTTCGGAAAAAGAAAGAGAAGAGGCTGAACAGGTGATAGAGGAGGAGGAGGTGTGTCTGTTTTGTCTCTTCAGGCTCTGGGTGAAGGTTTGACCTCCAAAATTACCACCGTCTGACCTGTTTGTGTGTGTGTGTGTGTGTGTGTGAGTGTGCGCCTCTGGGAGTTTCAGTGTGTCGACCTGTGGGTCAATCAGCTGTGAGAAAGCTATGACCTCCGCTACCCCCCCGCTGGGCGTCTGAGCTTAAGGGGTGACGCCGTAACTCCTCCTCTTCGGTTCAGGCCGAAATATCTTCATAAGTATTTGACATGTGGACGAGACGTTTCATAAAACTGTTTACACTTTTAAAAATAGTCCCAGTGATTCCACGTAATTTTGTGTTCCACCCAAAGACTGTATAAAACATGTATGACGTCTTGATGACATCACTCGTCTGTTTCTGAAGCCGAGTTTTGAAGCATCTTCCACCATATTAGAATTGGGACGAGTGCCCAAACTCACAGCCATTGGGCGCCTGTTAGTCACATGACCTGAGCTGTGGCTCTGATTGGACAAGCTCTTGAACTTAATATCTTCCAAATGACAGAGTTAGAAAAAAAATTGGCGTTTACACCTAAACAGTGGAAATTAGATTTCAGAAAAATCCCGCTCTACAGGGCGTTTTCAAAAGTTTGCATGTTAGGTCGGTTAAAATGCTGTTATTGTCAAAACGGGAGGAAGAAATGCAACAATACTTTTGCGTTTCAACTTGAAAATGTTGTCGTGTAAAAGTAGATCTGACTTTAAGGGAAAATAGAACGTTGTAGAACTAAGATGAATGGGGGGCCAGGACATTGTAGAGCTTTCGTTACGGGAAAATAGAACATCGTAAAACTAACATTAATGGAAATGGCGTGTTGTGGAACTGACATGAAGGGAAATAGAACATTGTAGATCAGACTTTAAGGGAAAAAAGAACGTTATACATTTGACAGTGATGGAAAACAGGACCATGGAGAACTAACATTGGAACGTTGTACTTTTGACACTAAGGGAAATGGAACGTTGTAGAACTAAGATGAAGGAGAGATAGAACATTGTAGAACTTACGTTAAGGGAACATAGAACGTTGTTGCACCAACATTATGGGAAAATAAACCATTGTAGATCGGACATTAAGGGAAATGGAACAATGTAGAACTAACTTAAGGTAAATAGAACATTGTAGATCTAACATGAAGGGAAAATAGAACGTGGATTTGACATTAAGGTAAATAGCACATTGAAGAACTTACATTAAGGGAAATAGAACGTTGTAGATCTGACATAAAAGGAAATAGAACGTTGTGGATCTGACATGAAGGGAAATAGAACGTTGTAGATCAGACTTTAATGGAAAAAAGAATGTTTTACATTTGACATTAAGGGAAATGGAATGCTGTAGAACAGATGAAGGGAAATAGAACATTGTAGATTTGACATTAAGGTAAATAGAACATTGTGGAACTTACATTAAGGTAAATAAACTGTTGTAGGTCAGACATTAAGGGAAATGGAACATTGTAGAAGTAACATTAAGGTAAATAGAACTTTGTAGATCTGACATGAAGGGAAATAGTTGTGGATCTGACATGAAGGGAAATAGAACGTTGTAGATCAGACTTAAATGGAAAAAAGAATGTTTTACATTTGATATTAAGGGAAATGGAACGTTGTATGACATTAGGGGAAAATAGGACCGTGTAGAACTAAAGTCAAAGGAAAATAGAACATTGTAGATTTGACATTAAGGGAAATGGAACATTGTAGAACTTACATTAAGGGAAATGGAACTAGAACTAGCATTAAGGTAAATAGAACATTGTAGATCAGACTTTAAGGGAAATAGAACATTGTAGATCAGACTTTAAGGGAAATAGAACGTTGTAGATCAGACTTTAAGGGAAATAGAACGTTGTAGATCAGACTTTAAGGGAAATAGAACATTGCAACATCAGTGGACACTCTCCTGTTCTCCTCGCGCACACCCTCTGCACGCGGCTCCACCCCTCCCTCTCTCTCTCTCTCTCTCTCTCTCTCTCCCTCCCTCTCTCTCTCTCACGAGGCAGAGAGAGGCATGTCCCTGCGTGGTCCTGTGGCAGAGAGAGAGAGAGAGAGAGAGTTTTCCTCCGCGGATCCTGAAGCAGCAGCAGCTTCTAACGCGCTGCTCTCGCGCTCATATCTGACATCGATTCCCCGCGAACTGACGGACTGACTGAATGGATTGTTGACGTCTCGCGCTGTGACTCTCGGATATTCATCCTCTGGAGTTTGGGATTTAACTGATACACGTTTGTTTCCGTGAATTCGTGAATCTGCGGGAGGCTCTACCTCACCTTCCCACCTACCGGGGGCAGCCATGGGGTTCTACGGCACCTTGAAGCTCATCTTCTACAAAGTGAGTACCGCGTAAACCGGAGGGGCCCGGGCAGTTTTTGGTGTTTTAATCATAATTTAATATTTTAAAGCTGCCTTTGGGGGATTGAAGGTTGTCACCGTGCTCGTGCAGCACCGGGATGACGAGGCGTTTCTCCCTGACAGCGGAATGCGTGAGCGGCGCGTGCGCGTGTACCGTGCGGTGAATGCATGTGTGCGCGTGCGGACCACTGCGGAACCGCGAAAAGCAGACTACTCCTCCTATAGATACATACAAACATATATAAATCTACACATGAAAAAAATAATCTATATTATATATACAATTAATATGTACATGTAAAATATATACAAACTTCTTATTTTTATCCATGACTCCTTTTCCCCCCAGTCTGTTTGATTGATTATTGATTATCGATACCCCCCCAACCATATCCCTGTAGGTGTCTCCATTCAAAGCCATTGAAAAAAATACATTGAAAAATGCTTAAATCCTTAAGAAAAAGCAGAGAATTTGCACAAATCCCATAAATATAAGTTGGTACCATCAAACTCAAACAATATATGTCTATGAATAAACTGAAAATCCAAACTAATTAAGAAAAGCTAACCATATCATGCTTTTACAGGTCAATTTGACCCAATTTTAAAACTTATTAAGTCATAACTTTGGTTTTCTTTCTTTGAAACGATTGAATGTTACATAGATGGTTCCATGTTAGGCTGTTTACATACAAAATTAGTGATTCATAATAATATCCTGCCATCACTTTGACCTGTTGACACTAAACCTGTCTGTGATAATCACTAAATAACCTTGGTGCCAAAAAACAAATCAGAATTTCTGTTTTTTTCTACTCAAAGAAGAAGTATACTCTCGTTTAATTAAGGTCTATCAAACCATCTATCACAAAAGTAATTGCTAAATATATGTGCATATGTTGGGAAACATCTTCACAAAAATGGAGAAAATTGGATGAGATTTTGCACCTTGTACTTTATGAGCAGTCAGAACAGACTGTTCAGAATAAATCTGAAGACAACAGAAAGGAATTTTACTCCACTAAGTGTTCAAATCTTCACATTTACGAGTCACAAATTTAAATCCCTTGAGGCTGGGCATCTTTGCAGCAAAGTCTAAAATTAAAGATAGTTTTTATACTGCCTAATGGCTTTGACTTGCATTAATTTGTTCCAAAAGTTGCATCTAATGTCACAAAAATGGAATAAAACCTGTGAATAAGTTGCCAAACAAACTACTTTAAGTCGTGCAACACTTAACTAGAATTACCACAACAAACAGCAAATTTAAACGTCTTAAACCACTTTTGCTAAAAGTTACTGAACCCATGCTACCTGCTGCAATAATAGTATTTATTAGTCATGCAAATTCCTTCTGTTGTAGACCAAAATGCTTTCATCCTACTTCTGACTAAGATTTGTGCAAATTATCTTTCTATTTTTTATGTATGGAGATATGTAGCATAAACATAAAGCCTAAAAAAGGGGAAAAGAAACTTATTGAGCTGCATTGTAATGTATACATTGTGTTGTACTAACGAAGAAAGAAGGAAAAGAAAGCAAAATCAGCACTTAATAGAAATTCTTAATTGGAGATTATGCATCATAAAAGTGGAAAAGTGTCATAATTCTGCTTAAATCAATGAAAATTAACACTATTGCACTCATACAGTGTTTGGATATGTCTTTTATTGTGGGTCTATTTATAAAAAATAACAGTATAATGCATTATAGTGATTATATATTCATGATAAGTTGTTACAGATTTTTAAGGTACACACTCAAACTTCCAACAAAAACACTGAAGTAGAATAACAAGAGTAGAGTTATCCCAGGATACACATGTGAATATGAATATTTACAGCTTGTGCACATGTTTTTTTTGAAACACCAAAGACTCAAAGTTCTGGTTTTAACAGCGAACACATTTTGATGTTTTTCACCCCGGAGTGAAGTTTTTCTCTCGGGCTTAATGAAATCCACACAGACGTGACATCTGCGACCAAAATCCAGCGACATCAGGGGGGGAAAAGTCTGAAAATGAAAAGCAGATTATGAGTTTAGGCCGGAGTTAAGAGCTGGAATCACGTCCGTATGTTGTTGACGTTTTTAGTCTGAAACTGTGCAGCAAAAAAGTCGATGTTTGTGGGTTTAAATTGCGCCCTCAGTTTTGACCTGCAGGCTGACTTCTTCTTTTATAGCTCAGATTATGCAGACGTGCAGATTACACTGTGGTTTATATAAAGATGCTGAAAGGAGGAAGGACACGTACACACAGCGTTTATATATGTGTGTGTGTGTGTGTGTGTGTGTGTGCAGCCTGTTAGCGCGTGCTGCTCTATTTTTGACCAATGCTGCACCGGCGACATTCCTGCGATTTTCTGCATTCCTGCGTTCATTCAGTGAAAGGGAGAGAGAGACAGAGAGGAAAGAGATGGAAGGCTGATTCAGACCTCTCACCAGGACGGTGCGTTTGTGTTACTCTGACAGCGTAGGTGTTGTCAGCGTCTCTGTAGTCGCTGCAGCATCTCTTCATCAAGGTGGATCCTGCAACAACAGGCAACATCCAGGCTCCGATATATAAAATACCTTCTCGTATAAGCACATAATCTCATTTATCTCTCTCTCTGTAAGACATAAAGCTATTAAATCAGTCAATTTTAGTAATGGATTTATAAAAGCAAGAAAGGACACGCCTGAAAACAGCTTTTAGGAGATTAAAATTGTGTACGAAGCTCAAAAAAAAAGTATGAATATTAATAAGATTCTGTACAAAGCGTCACTATCCAGTGCTTTTTTTTATGCATCTCGAAAAGATTAACAACCCAACCGTAGAAATTGACATTATCCATTCCCTAGAGTGCGGAAATAAACTTAATGAATGGAAACTACTTAATTTAATTACACAGAAGCCACTTGAGGTCACAGCTAATTATCTTAGACTCAGTAAAAATCATTGTTGTGATGTTACTGATTGATGTAACTTTTACTTTCATTCTCTGATAAATCTCAAAAATCAGTTTCTTATTTCAGATACTTCAAACACTGTGGAGGCAGCTGATTTAATACCACACTAGAGTTTAATAAAACTTTACATTGGAAGCTTTTTCCGATCATTACAAGCAGTTTTGTATCACGATTGTCTTATTGTTTAGTTTCCAATCGTTTTGTTTTCCTAACGTCTCGTATTGTTTTGTGTCGTTTCATTTGCTCTCTTATTGTGGAATTCCTAAAATCATTCGTAATGAAGAAAATCGTCAAGGCAGTTAATTTTACGTGATACTAGGATTCAGAAAAACTTTCCCAATGAAGCATTTTCTTATCAAAATGGACCGCAACCTCGTGTCTCGCATAAATCTACAATCAGGCTATCATGTTTCTAGATGCACAATAAGGAGGCACTTGAGAAAAATGGGCTGAAGAAAGACATTTCTACACAAATGCCACAAAGTTTCCTGCTTAAAATACGCCAAACAGCACAGAGACAAGCCTCAAAACTTCTGGAACAAAGTCATATAAAGATATAAAAACTCCGAACTTTAAAATATATAAAATCCAAAAAAGAGAGAGGGAGATAAAAAGTCAAAATTTTGTGGGAGAAAGTTGAAATTTTGGGATAAAACGTCAAAACTGGAAAAAATTGACTCATAAGTTTGAGATGAGTCAAAATAAAGGGATAAAAAGTCAAAATGAAGGGAAAAAAGTTTAAATTTAAAGATGAAAAGTCAAAAGTGGAAAACAATTAAGGCAAAATTGAGATAAAAAGTTAAAAAAACAGGAGATAAAAAGTCATAAAGAGATAAAAAGTCAAGAATCGTGAAAAAAAAAGTCACAAGAAGTCGCTGTGGGAACATTCACTTAAAAAAGTCACAATAAAGAGATAAACATTCCAAATTATGTGGAAACTGACCGGAAAATTGTTCTGGATGCAAAGAAAAACCCACAAATAACTTCAGCTGAAATACAGGACTCTCTGAAAGAATGTGGTCTGGCTGTTTTAAGATGCACAATAAGGAGGCACTTGAGGAAAAATGGGCTGAAGAAAGACATTTCTACACAAATGCCACAAAGTTTCCTGCTTACAATACGCCAAACAGCACAGAGACAAGCCTCAAAACTTCTGGTTTTGTGACTGTTGATAATTTAGATGAGAAGTCAAAATTTTGAGACAATAAAGTGAAAATTTGTAGATGAAATGCAGAAATTTGGGAGCAAAAGTCAAAATTTTGAGATAAAAATACAAATTTTGAGTAAATAGTCAAAAAATTTTAAGGTAAAAAGTTTAANACAGCAGAATAAAGTGAAGGTTCTGGAGTGGCCATCTCAGTCTCCTGACCTCGATATCATTGAGCCACTCTGGGGAGATCTCAAACCTGCAGTTCATGCAAGACAGAGCAAGAATTTACAGGAACTGGAGGCTTTTTGCCAAGAAGAATGGTCAGTTTTACCATCTGAGAAAATAAAGACCCTCATCCACAACCAGCACAAAAGACTTCAAGCTGTCATTGATGTTAAAGGGGAAATACACGCTGTTAAGAACTGGGGGAGGGAAACTTTTCATCAGGGTCATTCTGGAAGTCTCTAACCATGAGTGATAGAAAAGTTTTTGTGTTTTCATTCATATTCTCTGAGAAATGGACAGGAAATCATAAACTCTGTCAGCTCTTCAAGCGTCCCCAAAGATAATCAAACGCATCTTCAAGGGAATTTGGTTTTCTGTTCGTGTTTTGAAGCCCAAAGTTGTTGTGAAAGTAGACGTCAGTGTCTCATTGTTTCGTCTCTTTGTGTTTAAACCTGTAGATGAAGAGGAAGTTGGATCACGGTCCAGACGGGCGACCGTTCCCATCAGGGAAGAAGCACTGCAAAGGCAACGGATACCTCAGGTAAAAAAAAAAAAAAAACATTCATTCATTCAAAGCTGGAACAACATGCCCTGAAATGCTCACTGATGCTCATGGTAACATCCATTTCTCTTTCCTCAGTCCCTCCAGTTTGGTTCAAGCCCCGCCCACCACGTTCGGAGACCTGCGGCTGGCCAATGGTCACTCAGCTCAGCGGCGGCGCGTCACCTCAGGCCCGCCCCCCTCCGGCCTGCAGGACTGGCTCCACACTTTTCAGGTGACTGAATGAAACTCAGTTTATTTATTTAGATCAGGGACAATACATATTAATGAACATATACATGTAAAAATGTAAGATTATAGCCAACGACTCATTTCCACTCTTAGTGCCTCTGGTTGGTCGATGTCAACAACATAAAACAATAAAATCTATAAAACAACAGTAAAGACAAGTAGGAGGAGCAATTACAAAGAGAAAAGTGTCCTTAAAGTGTTAGGCACATGATTATATTGCAGATTGCCCAGTTACACAGTAAATATAAAGTGCTATTTTAAAATGCACAATACTCAGTACATATGACATGAATTAAATACCAGCAATGATTGTTTTATGATACTAGAAGTACCCATTTTTAAGAAAATAAAATGCGTCTTGCCTTGCATGTTGCCTGAATACCTAAAAAGCGAATAAAGATATAATAAATAACACAAATATGTTAATGGGAAAGAGTAATGATAATAGAGCAGTGATGTTTATGTATGGTACCCCAACAATTTCTAACATTAAACAAATATAAAAGTTTGGGCACAGTTGTCACATTGTGGTGACGGTGAAAAGACTCTGTGATAATAATAAAGTTTCTAAAAGGTGAACTAACGGTGAACAGCCGCTGTGTTTGCTCTTTGTTGGACCTTGAGGAGTTGACGCTGAAGCTGAACTCGTTATCTGAAACGATGAGATCAAAGTTTTATTGATGCCAGGAGGTTTTTTCCACCGTAGCAGCACAAGAGGACGAAAAAAGACAAATGTTTCAGAGAAGAAGATGAAGAAGAAAGAAAGAAAGAAAGAACTTGTTGATTTTATCACAAATGTTCATGTTGATACAGAAACATGAGAATAAAAAGCTTTAACTTGAACTTTGATTTTTAAACTTTTTACCACAGTGTCAACAGGCTGAGGTTTTATTCTTATTCATTTCTCTCTATCTCAGTCTTTTTGCTTTTTTCTTTCACATTTATTACTTTTTTCATGTTATTCCTTTCATCCTTCATCTTTTCTTTCTTTATTACTTTTTTATTTACTTTCTCTTTTTCCTTTTCTGTTTTTTATCTTCCTGATTCTTAGCTATCGCTGATTTTTTCTTTTTTGTTGCTTTAGTTCTTTCTCTCTTTTGGACTAAGTCTATCTCTTTCCTGCGTCTCTTTCTTTTCTACCTCCCTTTATTTATTTCCCTCTTTCTTTTATCCTTTGTTTCTTTCTGCCTTTTAGGCTTTCAGACTTTCTTTTTTCTTACTTTTGTTTGTTTCTTTCCGTCTATTTTACTTCTTTTATTTTCTTCTTTGTCTTCCTGATTCTTAGCTATTGCTGATTTTTTCTTTTTTGTTGCTTTAATTATTTTCTTTCTTTTTCTTTCCTTTCTTTCTGTCTTTTGGACTTACTCTTTCTTCTTTCTTTCCTTCCTTACAACTTCCCTCTCATTCATTCCTTCTTATCTTTCATTTTTTTCTCCTTTGTTTTCTTTTTACTTTCCTCATTTGTCCCTCCCTCCTTCTTTTATCTGTCCATCCTTTTTTCTCTGAGATTTCCTTCTTTCTTTTTTATTTCTTTTCTACCTCTCTTTGTTTACCTTCTATCTTTCATTTTGGGCTTTCAGACTTTCTTTTTTCTTACTTTTTGTTAATTTCTTTCCGTCTATTTTACTTCCCTTTATTTCTACTTTCTGCTATTTTCTTTCTAAATTTTTCTTCCCATCTTTCCTCTTTTCTTCTTCACTTCCTTTACCTCACTTTTTCTATTCTTTCCTTCTTTTCTTTCTGTCTTTTGATCCTTAGCTCTTTCTCTTTTCTTTCTTCTGTCTTTGTTTTTTCTTTCCTACATTCTGACGCATCCCTCGCTTTCTTTCTTCCCGTCTCAGTTCTCCTGTCATTTTTCTTTTATTATTCTTTCTTTCATTCTTTTCCTTTTTTTCTCCCCTTCTTTCCATCTTTCTCTTTCCTGCGTTTCTCCTTCTTTCTTGTTTTTCTTTTGTCTCCTTTTCTTATTTTTTCACGTTATTCCTTTCATCATCCTTTCACTTTTCACTATTGCTGATTTTTTCTTTGTTGCTTTAATTCTTTCCTTCCTTTTTCTCTCTTTCTTTGCCGACTTTCCTTTTTTTCTGTCTTTTGGACTTACTCTTTCTTCTTTCTTTCCTTCCTTACAACTTCCCTCTCATTCATTCCTTCTTATCTTTCCTTTTTTCTTTACCTCTTTCATTTTTTTCTCCTTTGTTTTCTTTTTACTTCCCTCATTTGTCCCTCCCTCCTTCTTTTGTCTGTCCATCCTTTTTTCTCGGAGATGTCCTTCTTTCTTTTTTATTTCTTTTCTACCTCTCTTTGTTTACCTTCTTTCTTTCATTTTGGGCTTTCAGACTTTCTTTTTTCTTACTTTTTGTTAATTTCTTTCCGTCTATTTTACTTCCCTTTATTTCTACTTTCTGATATTTTCTTTCTAAATTTTTCCTCCCATCTTTCCTCTTTTCTTCTTCACTTCTTTCTACCTCACTTTTTCTATTCTTTCCTTCTTTTCTTTCTGTCTTTTGATCCTTTGCTCTTTCTCTTTTCTTTCTTCTGTCTTTGTTTTTTCTTTCCTACATTCTGACGCATCCCTCGCTTTCTTTCTTCCCGTCTCAGTTCTCCTCCTCTTCCCCTCTTTTCTCCTGTCATTTTTCTTTTATTATCCTTTCTGTCATTCTTTTCTTTTTCTTTTTTTTCACCCCTTCTTTCCATCCTACCATCCTGTTTCTCTCCTTCTTTCTTGTTTTTCTTTTGTCATTTTTTTTCTAACTGTCTTTATTTTCTCTGAGTTCAGTTCAGTCTGATCTTTTTTCTCACAGTGTCAACAGGCTGGGGGGGATCTCACACACACACACACACACACACACACACACACACACACACACACACACACACACACACACACACACTCTCCTGTTTGTCCTGATGTGCTATTTTTCAGTGTAATGTTTGAATATCTTCCGCTTCCTGCACGTAAACAAAGCAGAGTTCTGCCTCCGAGCTAAGCTTATGTAACTAATAAAAAACACACACACACACACACACACACACACACACACACACACACACACACACACATGTATATTTGAATGAGAATTGGATCTGGCTTTTTGTAGCTTAGGGACGAAGTTAAAATGAATTCAGGAACATGGAAACGCTTCAAAACACTCAGAGAAAAACACAAAATTAAATTATTAAACTTCAGTCTCTGTTTGTTTTTAAAGGGCTGAGTCAGGAGGAGAAAAAATTCACTGAATATTAAATTTCCCTCCCTCCTTTCTCCCCCTGCAGGCGTGGAGCGGTCCTGAGAGGTTATTGGCTCTGGACGAGTTGATCGACAGGTGTGAGACCAATCAGGTGAAGCACATGATGCAGGTGATCGAGCCGCAGTTTCAGAGAGACTTCATCTCGCTGCTGCCCAAAGAGGTAGGAGAAAATACACCTGTGCTTAGAGTCAGGGCAGGTACGGCACGTGGCGTCCAGCGTGAGACTCATTTAGACATCTGTGTGTGTGTGTGTGTGTGTGTGTGTGTGTGTGTGTGTGTGTGTGTNGGATAGAAACGGAGACTTTAGCTCAGTGGACGTTTAGTTCTTTCTAACCTGAGTGAACATGCAAATCCAGACACAGTCACTCACTCACTCCTCCTTCATTCAGCGCAATGCAGTGGCTCTTTCTGTGTGTGTGTGTGTGTGTGTGTGTGTGTGTGTGTGTGTGTGTGTGTGTGTGCTTCTCTCCGGGCGTTCTGCCAGTCAGCCAGGATTCACTGCCAGCGCTCAGCAGTCATACCAATGAGCCGACCTCGTGTTAGCGCCGCGCTGCAGCCATACTAATGGAGCCAGCGCTAACTGCAGCTCCAATAACGAGGCGAATTTATTTCTGTGCTGCAGCTCCGTCGTACCGCTGGGAGCAGGGTTAGCATTCGCTGACACTGTGTGAGAATATTAATGCAAAAAAAAAACCCAGCCAATTAACCTCTCATGCTGACAGGGCTACCATAATTTCTGGACTATAAGGTGTTTTCATGTGTAATTCCCGTATAAGGAGACAGAGACGACTGTTTGCAAAGCGTCTCATTTTTTTAACATTTGAGAAACAAAATAAATCTTTCATTCAGTCAATCAAACTTTCACATCTTTGACATGACAAACAGCATTCGTGCAGTGCAGTGTTCGGCCCATTACTGAAAAAAAGTGGTAAATTACTTATTACTCGTCACTCTTTTTCAAAGTAATATAATTACTTTACATATTACTTCCTGCCAAAAGTAATATATTACGTTACTTTTTATATTACTTTTATTTACACATCAAGTTGGTAAATGTGTCCTTTAATAAGAGAGGCTAAAAGAGAGGATGCTGACGCTGTTTCCTGCTTCTCCAGTCCACAATTTTGATATTTGTTAAGCCTGAGTGATTTTTTTTTTCTAGATATTTTTTTTTCTTGATATCTTTATCCGCAAAATGTTCTTTTTTTTTTTTCTAAGATATTTTTTGGGCTTTTCTGCCTTTAATTTGATAGAGGAGGACAGTGAACAGAGCAGGAAAGGGGGTGAGAGAGTGGGGAATGACGTGCGGGAAACAGGCCACAGGTGGGAATCGAACCTGGGCCTCCTGCTCGAGGGCAAACCTCATGGTGCGCGGCCACATCCACTCGGCCATCTGCGCCCCAGCAAAATATTATATCATAACCTGGAAAACGTTTTTAACTGATTTTCACCTGTTTTCTGCGACCTATGTTCTTTTTATTACTAAGTCCTTGTAGCACTTTGAGATTTCTTGGAGATGAAAAGTGCGTTATGTATAAAATGTATTATTATTTTTTTATTGCTCCTCGTGATTCTGAGTTTGCACATGAGCTCTAAATCAGGAGTGAAACTGCAGGTGCGTTATTTTCTGCAGCCTATGAATCCATCAAAGTTACAGGCTACATGAAATACACGTGAGAACGAGAGACAAAGTTATTTAAATCCAGTCAAAGTCGATGTTATATGACAGAGACGGAGTAAAGGGACATAACTTACATCTGACATGATCCTGTCGTCTTTATCCTCCACTAAACTGCAGTAACGGGCGAATTTACAGCCGTTAAACTTAAACACGAAGACACAAAAACTACCCTGAGCCTAAAAGCTGCTGGATTCTGGCGGAAAACCACAAATCTGGAACCATGACTGGAGCTCCCTCACTGTTTATCAGACAAACATGACGACATTAATCTGTGAATTATTCCATTTTAAATCATAGATAACAACGTTGAAGAAGTAATGAGTCACTTTTTGGGTGAGTAACTGTGATATTATTACTGGATTTTTAAGAGTAATTCGTTAAACTCCTCGTTACTAGTAAAAGTAATATAATTACAGTAATATATTACAAAAGTAATACGTTACTGCCCAACACTGGTGCAGTGCACAAATTATATAACGGTGCGTTCCCAGCACACATCTTGCACTCGTAGTATTAGTGCAGTAGAACAAAAACAAAGCTTACATGTCTGTAACACGGCAGTAAAGGTGCAGTAACTCTGCAGATAACTGTGTCAAAATAACCAGCTACTATAGCAGAAAAGTCTGTCACTACTCCTCCTGTCATCATCTTCCTCTTGCGTACTAAAATCACCGAAGTCTTCGTCAGTATCGGAAGCAAAGTCGTTGCATTGCCTCAGTTCTTCACGCAGACGCTGTTAATGATTTATCGCGCTGTAAAGATTGACGCTTGAGAACATGCTGTCTGACAGTTTTTCTACACAGAATAACATGATTTAAATATGAAACATTTGTGGAAAAGTCTGTTCATGTTTCTCTCTTTTCTCTCACCAGGTGTTTCTGAGTGTGTGTCATCGCGGCGCAGGAAGTGCGTGCGGCCGGGCATGGCGGTCAGCCCGTGGAAATCCTCCTACATGCGACAGCACCGGATAGAGTTCAACTGGAGAAAAGGAGACAAGCGCGAGCCGATGGTACCGTCACAGTCGGATGCAGCTCAGCAGTCTGTGTTTGATGTGTAAACGTGGTTTTAATGTCGTTACATTCGTCTGTTTCTGTCTCTGCAGGTGCTGAAAGGCCACGACGATCACGTGATCACCTGCCTCCAGTTCAGCGGCGACCTCATCGTCAGCGGCTCGGACGACAACACGCTCAAAGTGTGGTCGGCCATCACCGGGAAGGTAGGACCACTTCTTATTCAGTCAGTATATGCACTTCTAAATCCCCCATGATGCTCCTCAATAAACATGATAATATCAATCACAATAGACACATGTTAAATATGACGGTAACACTGTAGAAAATGAAGAAATACTCATCAGTATTTCTCAGAACTCGACTATTCTACCAAAGAAAATCCTGTTTTCAATGAAACAGATGGATCATGAATCATGATTGTGAATTTTAGCTGCAGAAGGAGACAGTCGCTGATGGGCGATCGACATTAGTTTGAGCTGGAGAGAGAGAGAGCGAGTGGCGCAGTGTATGGTCATAAATGCTTGAGAAGTTGTTGTTCTCCATTTAACTCCATTTATTCCACTAATTGAACTCTCATTAATGAGCAAAGCAACAACAACCTGCAACAAGCAGGGGCGTGTCCAAGGGTTTCAGAATGAGGGGCCCCCACCCATTTATATAGAGGTGGGCATGAATAATGTGAGCCCATATTCAATAAAAATACAACTTATTTTCACTTCTTATGCATAAAAATGCAGTCTTTTCACATAGTAAAACTACTACGAATAATAATTTAACGCTACCGTAACATTAACCTGAAGCTTAGAACGTCAGATGAAGCTGTAATAAATGATAAGAGATTATTTCACTGTCCATGAAGCTTGTTCGTTATTGTAAAGGTCTAAATCAGTCGCCCTCAACGTATTTTGTGCCACGGAATCGCTTTTATGGCTAAAAATGGTTGATTTTATTTTATTTAACTTGACATAATTAAGGATATTTTGCGCTACATCATTTTTAAAAGTTTAGAGTCAAAGATAGCTCTTTCTGTTCTTCAGTTTTTAAAACTAAAAATACTATTTAAAAAGTCCGGTTTAGAAAAAGCAGGAATGGGTGTGAGGTTTTGAGGAGAGTCAAAATTCAACAACTTATCGAAAAGTCCTCTTTTTATGTTTTATTTTTTTGCCTCTGTATTTATTTCTCATGATTTCAACTTTGATCGTAGAATTTTGACTTTCTATATCAAAATTCTAACTTTTTATTTCAAAAAATGTCTTTATTTCAAAATGTAGACTTTTGTCATCTTAAAATTTTGACTTTAAATGAGAAAGTTTGGACTTTTTTCACATAATGTTAAATCGATTTCTTCAACTCTGACAGTTTATTGACTTTTTGTCTTAGAATTTTGTCTTTGTTTCTCAAAATTTCCACTTTTTATATTAAAATATTGATCTTTTATCTCAAAGTTGGAAACAATTCTTACCTTCAGTTTTTATTTTCATCCTCACATTAGAGTAAAAGCTTTTGATCTGCACTTTTTATCTTAGACTTGTCATCTTAAAATTTTGACTTTAAATGAGAAAGTTTGGACTTTTTTTCCACATATTAAACTGATTTCTTAAACTTAAGAAGCTTCATCTCAAAATCTTGACTTTTTGTCTCAGAATTTTGTCTTTATTTCTCAAAATTTCCACTTTTCATATTAAAATATTGACATTTTATTTGAACATTTGAAACAATTCTCACCTTCAGTTTTTATTTTCATCCTCACATCAGAGTAAAAGCTTTTGATGTTTTAATGGTTTGATGTAATTTTCTGTCAAGTTTGTAAATGTTGCTGTAAATTGTGAAAACTTCACTAAAGTTTGATTTAAAGAAAATCGTGGATCCAGTTGAAATCGCTGTATCTGCCAGAAAAATAGCAATTAGATCTTTTTCTAAAATCATTCAGCTCTACCCGCCAACCTAAATACTGTAAAATTAAACTATTTGGGATGGAGTTGCAAAGAAAAAATAAAGTTCAGTTGTTTAAATCTATATGTATTTTATTTTTAGTTTCAATTCACGTGTTGGAGAGTTTACCCACTTTTCCGGCGACAGCTACATTAGGACACGTTGAATAATCTGTGGTGGAGTTAACTGTTTGTTACCTGCGCTAACATGAAGCTGTGGTTAACCCGCTTCATACATCAGGATATGACAAAACGTAAAGTTATGTAGGTCAGCGCGATCTTAACGGACACTTTGGAGCTTACTCGGCTGAATGGAGAAGTCGGCTGTGAAATAAAGTGGATTAGCGGTCGGTGGACCAGTTGTGTTAGTCGGGGTGTGTCGCTGAACTGACGGAGCCTGAGGCAACTGACTCCACAATGTATGTTTGTGTTAAAGGCAGCAGACTTAAGTCAAAAGACTTTCTCTTTCAGGATTTAGTGTATGTATTTAAGCGGCTCCACACCCGCCCGTCTGAACGTCTAAAGACAATTGGTGGAAGTGAAAAAGTAAAGTTTAATTCAAATCCTGCTCTCTCTGGAGTTTTGTGTGACAGCTGAAATATACCAGCACATTCAGTAAGTGTCCTGAAGTTTTGGTGACGCTGTAAACAATGAAACAGAAAAAATTCAACATTTAAAGGGTGAAGTTAGCAACAAGATTATAAAAAGTTCAGACAAAGACACAAAACAAGGGAAAATTATGACCAAAAAGGAAAATAAAACCAAAACTGGATACCTGTGGCCTTGTGGTGACGCTGCATTACAAAAGAGACATGACTCAATTCTGGAAGTTACCACTTAAGAAAAAAACCACAAATGACTCTGAAGTGGAAGTCACCGCATTGTAAATGGACATGATTAAAAATTGACTCGACTCTGCAATGGAAGTCACTGCATTAAAAAAACAGACATGACTCTGTAGTGAAAGTTACCACATTAGAAAAAAAACACAAATGACTCTGAAGTGGAAGTTACTGCATTATGAACAGACTTAACTCTGTAGTGGAAGTCACCACATTTGAAAAACAGATATGACTCTGGAGTTGAAGTCGTCACATTAGAAAAACAGACATTACTCTGTAGTGGAAGTCACCACACTGCATTAAAAAAAGACATGACTCTGTAGTGGAAGTCACCACATTAAAAAAACAGACATGACTCTGTAGTGGAAGTCACCACACTGCATTAAAAACAGACATGACTCTGTAGTGGAAGTCACCTCACTGCATTAAAAACAGACATGACTCTGTAGTGGAAGTCACCACATTTGAAAAACAGACTTGACTCTGTAGTGGAAGTCACCACATAAGAAAAATAGACATGACTCTGTAGTAGAAGTCACCGCACTGCATTAAAAACAGACTTATCTCTGTAGTGGAAGCCACCACATTAGAAAAACAGACATGACTCTGTAGTAGAAGTCACCGCACTGCATTAAAAACAGACATGACTCTGTAGTAGAAGTCACCGCACTGCATTAAAAACAGACATGACACAGTAGTAGAAGTCACCACATTAGGAAAAACAGACATGACTCTGTAGTAGAAGTCACCACATTAGAAGAACAGATATGTTTCTGTAGTAGAAGTCACCGCACTGCATTAAAAACAGACATAACTCTGTAGTAGAAGTCACCACACTGCATTAAAAACAGACATAACTCTGTAGTGGAAGTAACCACAATAGAAAACGACAAATGACTCTGAAGTGGAAGTCACTGCATTATGAACACACTAGACTCTGGAGTTGAAGTCGCCGCATTTAAAACAGACAAGACTCTGCAATGGAAGTCACCACATTAGAAAAACAGACTTGACTCTGCAATGGAAGTCACCACACTGCATTAAAAACAGACATAACTCTGTAGTGGAAGTAACCACATTAGAAAAACAGACTTGACTCTGTAGTAGAAGTCACCGCACTGCATTAAAAACAGACTTGTCTCTGTAGTGGAAATCACCACATTAGAAAAACAGACTTGACTCTGTAGTGGAAGTCACCACATTAGAAAATGACAAATGACTCTGTAGTGGAAGTCACCACATTAAAAAAACAGACTTAACTCTGTAGTAGAAGTCACCACACTGCATTAAAAACAGACATGACTCTGTAGTGGAAGTCACCACATTTAAAACAGACTTGACTCTGCAATGGAAGTCACCACATAAGAAAAACAGACATGACTCTGTAGTAGAAGTCACCACACTGCACTAAAAACAGACTTATCTCTGTAGTGGAAATCACCACATTAGAAAAACAGACTTGACTTTGCAGTGGAAGTCACCACACTGAATTAAAAACAGATATAACTCTGTGGTAGAAGTCACCACACTGCATTCAAAACAGACATGACTCTGTAGTTGAAGTCACCACATAAGAAAAACAGACATGACTCTGTAGTGGAAGTCACCACACTGCATTAAAAACAGACACGACTCTGTAGTGGAAGTCACCACATTTGAAAAACAGACTTGACTCTGTAGTAGAAGCCACCGCACTGCATTAAAAACAGACATGACTCTGTAGTGGAAGTCACCACACTGAATTTAAAACTGACATGACTCTGTAGTGGAAAGAATATATGACTACAGTGACAGTCCCTGCATTTAAAAAAAAGACTATCACTTGACTCTGTAGTGGATGTCACTGCATTAGAAAAGCAGACATGACTCTGAAGTGAAAGTTTTTGCATCTGCATTCAGGAATTAAAAAAGATACAATAAGTCACTTAGTCCTCAAATGCACCTCACAGATTTCAACTCGTCTTAATTCTGCATGTGTTACAACAGTTTGGCTCTGTAGTAGAAGAGTCCAGGTGCTAAACTGACCTGACTCGTCTGAAAAGATACGACTCTGAACAACATTTCACTTTAAAACTCCAGAAACTTGTCTCCTGAGCTCACAAGTGAAAAGACTTTATTTTTTCATTTCTAACATTTAACTACGTCTCTGAAGAAGATTCGACGCATCCTCAGCTTTTTAAGGTTTGTCATGTCGGTGCTTGAGTGCAGTTAAGGATCTGAGTAATTGTTCCTGCTCCGTGAACACACTTGGACTTTCTGGTTTCGGTTGAACATTCTTGAACAGACACACCTGCTGCTTCGCCTGGACCTGCCCTTTACAGCGTGTGTGTGTGTGTGTGTGTGTGTGTGTGTGCTCCCTGCAGAAAGAAAAACACACCCACATGTGTAGCCCCGCGGGGACGACGAGGCGTGTTGTTTCCGCTCCGTCTGGCTGTTAACGTGGAGGCCGTTAAGTCTGAATTATCTTTTACGAGCAGACGCGCTGACAGTTTGACTTTTATCAACCAGCCGGTGATAATCAGAGGTTAGTTAGTGAAAAAAGCTGCGTCTTCCTGCTCCTCTGCAGCTGCAGCCGCTGCAGCAGCTACCAGGGCTGAAGTTTTCCCTCTGTCGCCACGGCAACAACCACGACAACACCTTCAAGGTGAAACTGAATATTTCAAAACTCTGTGTGTGTGTGTGTGTGTGTGTTTTTTCAAGGCGAGCTGTGAAAGAGGAACAAATATTGACTCACATTCTTTCATTACGCACTCACAGGCTCATGAAGGTGGAGGAGAAAAATGTCTTTTCATTAACTAAATTTATTTTAAAGGTGGATTTTTTAACTCTAAAAAGGCTGCTTTAGAAAAACAGAAATGCTGTTAAACCTCAAACCTGTGTTAAAACACATGTACTGGCCCTTTAAATGACACTTTTTTTGCCCCCTTTCTCCCTAAATTCAACATAAGGTTTTGGTGATGCTCTGTAAAGTGTTGATAAAACTTTTTTTATTTTTCTAATTGTTTGACAAAATGAAAGATAGTTGAATGGAAGTAATGCAAAAATTAATGTGAGCTGTTGCTATGGAGATTTGATCATTAAATATTTGAATTAAAACAACTACAGACAAGGACAAGTAAAAAAAAAGGATAGCTGCGGCCTTGTGGTGACACTGCATCAAAAATAGATATGACTATGTAGTGGAAGTCACCGCATTAGAAAAACAGACACAACTCTGTAGTGGAAGTCACTTCATTAGAAAAACAGAAACAGCTCTGTAGTGGAAGTCACCGCATTCGAAAAACAGTCACAACACTGTAATGGAAGTCACCGCATTAGAAAAACAACAAAAAATCTGTAGTGGAAGTCACCACATTAGAACAACAACAAAAAATCTGTAGTGTAAGTCACCGCATAGGAACAACAACAAAAACTCTGTAGTGGAAGTCACCGCATTAGAAAAACAGACATGACTCTGTAATTGAAGTCACCACATTAGAAAAACAGACATGACTCTGTAGTGGAAGTCACTGCATTAGAAAAACAACAATAACTCTGTAGTGGAAGTCACCACATTAGAAAAACAGACATGACTCTGTCGTTGGAGTCACCACATTAGAAAAACTCCAATAACTCTGTAGTGGAAGTCACCACATTAGAAAAACAGACATGAGTCTGTAGTGGAAGTCACTGCATTAGAACAACAACAAAAACTCTGTAGTGTAAGTCACTGCATTAGAAAAACAACAATAACTCTGTAATTGAAGTCACCGCATTAGAAAAACAGACATGACTCTGTAGTGTAAGTCACCGCATTGAAAACTGACCTGCTTAATAACGACCCATGTTGCGTCTGTTTCTCCTCAGTGTCTGCGGACGTTGACGGGTCACACCGGCGGCGTGTGGTGCAGTCAGATGGCGTCTGCCACCGTGATCAGCGGCTCCACTGACCGGACGCTGCGTGTGTGGGACGCAGAGAGCGGCGAGTGCGTCCACACGTTGTACGGACACACGTCCACCGTGCGCTGCATGCACCTCAACGGCAACCGGTAAGTCACGACTCATCACGCACTCGGGCCGACCTGATTGGCTGATCTGGCGCCGAGTCAAACTCTTCCTCTCTTTCAGGGTGGTGTCGGGTTCCCGGGACACGACGCTGCGCGTGTGGGACGTGACGACAGGCCGCTGCGAGCACGTGCTGACGGGTCACGTGGCGGCGGTGCGCTGCGTCCAGTACGACGGGCGCCGCGTGGTGTCAGGCGGCTACGACTACATGGTGAAGGTGTGGGACCCTGAGACGGAGGTGTGTCTGCACACGCTGCAGGGACACACCAACCGCGTCTACTCACTGCAGGTAAACAACCGACCAATCAGAGCTCAGTGGGCGGGGCTTAAGGAAAAACTTGCTTTCATTTCTACTGTGTTTATAAAGTAGTATTTATCTGCTTGTGCCTCTAGAGGGAGCTGTTTGGATACATATTAGCCTATTATGATGCTCTTGAACAAGTTGCATTATGGGAAATGTAGTGTTCTTTTTGGCATTTAGATAAAATACTTCACTTTTGTCTTGCTACAGTTTGATGGTGCGTTTGTGGTTAGACACTTCAATCAGGGTTTGGGACGCAAGTCACCGCATTAAAAAACAGACATGACTCTGTAGTGGAAGTCACCACATTAGAACAACAACAATAACACTGTCGTGGGAGTCACCGCATTAGAAAAACAGACACAACACTGAAATGGAAGTCACCACATTGCAAAAACAGACATGACTCTGTAGTTGAAGTCACCGCATTAGAAAAACAACAATAACTCTGAAGTGTAAGTCACCGCATCAGAACAACAGCAATTACTCTGACGTGTAAGTCACCGCATTAGGACAACAACAATAACTCTGTAATGGAAGTCACCACATTAGAAAAACAGACATGACTCTGAAGTGGAAGTCACCACAATCTGTGTTTATAAACAATAATAATAATTAGTATTAAATAGTATTAATATTGATAAATAATAATAAAGTAGTATTTACCTACTTGTGCCTCTAGAGGGAGCTGTTTGGAGACATAGTTACTGAAGCTGATGCTCTTGAACAAGTTGCATTATGGGGAATGTAGTTTTTTTTTTTTTTTTTTAAACATTTAGATAAAATACTTCACTTTTGTCTTGCTACAGTTTGATGGTGCGTTTGTGGTGAGCGGCTCGTTAGACACTTCAATCAGGGTTTGGGACGCAGAGACAGGCGGGTGCGTCCACACGCTGACAGGCCACCAATCACTGACGAGCGGCATGGAGCTGCGCGACAACATCCTGGTCTCTGGGAACGCCGATTCTACGGTGCGAGTGTGGGACGTCCGGACGGGACAGTGTCTCCACACGCTGCAAGGTAACAAACCTGCTAAACTGTTATAAATGCTCAGTTTTAAGAAGCTGCCTATGTTTGTTTGGTTTTGGCGCCCCCCTGTGGACAACGTGAAACCTCTCTTAATTTCTAACAGCAGCAGCAGAACTGTTTTATTCAAGTTTTAACCAATAAATTGATGAGTTTTTCTATTAAAGTGACCAAGAAACTTTAGAGAAATGTGTTAACACCTGAAAAAAAAAACACTTAAAGGGACCATGAGGATTTTCTAAGTAGATAGTCTGATAGCCAAGTATATAGATATATCATAGCAACAATTTAAAATTAGGTCATAAACACTAAAATAGTTTTTTGTTAATACTTATTATGAGTTTCCTGATCAGGGCGGACTAGACCGACTTGATTTTGGCAAGTTGAAGTTTCTATGACAGTCTCTAAAACACAAGCTAAAGGCTAAAAATCAGGTAGAAAAGGCTAAAACACAACTAAACACTTAAATACGAGCTAAGAGCTAAAACACAAGGACTAAAACACAAAGGCTAAAGGCTAACACATGAGTTAAAGGCTAAATAAAACAAGAGCTTACTACTAAAACACAAGAGCTGTATGCTAAAAAACATGAGCTAAAAGCTAAAACACGAGGGCTAAACATGAGCTAAAGGCTAAAACTCGAGGGCTAAAACATGAGGGATAAAGGCTAAAAAACAGGTAAAAGGGGCTGAAACAGAAGCTATTGGCTAAAATGGGAACTAAACACTAAAATACGAGCTAAGTGCTAAAACACAAGGACTAAAACACAAAGGATGAAGGCTAACACGTGGGCTATAACACAAGCAAAAGGCTTAAACATGAGCTAAAGGCTAAAGATCAAGAGCTTACTACTAAAACAAGAGCTAAATGCTAAAACATGAACTAAAAGCTTAAATACGAGGGCTAAAACATGAGGTAATAGGCTAAAAAACAAGCTAAAGGCTAAAACACGGGGACTTAAACACAAAGGCTAAAGGCTAACACATGTGGGCTATAACACAAGAAAAAGGCTAAAACATGAGCTTAAGGCTAAATAAAACAAGAGCTTGCTACTAAAACACGAGTTATATGCTAAAACACAAGGGTAAAATGCTAAAACATAAGAGCTATAACACGAGCTAAAGGCTAAAACAGGAGTTAAAGGCTCAAACAGAGGCTAAAGGCTAAAATAGGAGCTGAATGCTAAAGTATGACGGCAATAATGCAAGTAAAAGGCTAAAACATGAGCAAAAGGCTAAAACAGGAGCTAAAGCCTAAATCAGGAGCTAAAGGCTAAATCAGTCTCTAATGTGTTTGTGCTAATGTTGATTCCTGTCCACATGCAGCAGTTATTCTGCAGTGATCTGTTCAAACCTGAGAGTCTATCAATAAAATGAAGAGCCAGGTTACGTTTGCTCTGCTTGGTGAGGTTGGAGTTGGTAGATGAGACCTGGTAGGACACAACCAGGATTCACTAACGTTACAGACACGTCTCTGGATTCTCTTCAGTCACTTTAAACCTGGATGAGTCTTTAAAGTATTTTCCTGTTTCTCTCAGGTCCCAACAAGCACCAGTCCGCCGTGACCTGCCTCCAGTTCTGCCGTGGTCTGGTTCTGTCCAGTTCTGACGACGGGACGGTCAAACTCTGGGACCTGAAGACGGGCGCCTGGCTGAGGGACGTGGTGGCCCTGCAGAGCCGAGGATCAGGTCAGGACTGCCAAACCTTCCCTTTAATTTTTCACGTTAAACTCCTCTGACGCCCGAGTCCTCATCAACCCTCCCTCTGTTCCAACAGGTGGCGTCGTTTGGCGAATCAGAGCGTCCGACACTCGCCTGGTGTGCGCCGCCGGCAGCAGGAACGGCACCGAAGAGACCAAACTGCTGGTTCTAGACTTCGATTTGGAAGACGGCAAGAACGAGAGCGACTGAAACGCAGGAGAGGACGCAAGAAACGAGGAACAGACGTTTTTTAAAAAAGGACCAAAGTCAGTAAAAAGTCCCCACAACGTCACATAGACAGGAATGAATGTTACACACTCACTGTAAGAAGAAGAAGAAGAAGAAGAAGAAGTGAAGGACTAAACATCTACGACAACAAAGACGCCACGTGTGGATGATTTAAAAAACAACAACAACAACAAAAGAAAAGTTTAAGACTTAAAAACTTTGATGGTACGTTTTTGTGTCCGGTCCCTTTAATGACACAAAAACAGGAATGAGTGTTACACACATCTGGAGACAAACGGGCGCAAATAAACGACGCAAGAGACAAAACGTAAACATGGATCGTCAGTTTGGATGATTGAAGCTGAAAACGAGATAACGACGCTTGAATAGAGATGGAAAAATGAATGTTTTCGACACTTTACGGGACAGAAACTTTGTCGGATGTTCGATAAAGTGGCGGCTGGATTTACGTGACATTTCTGGTTGAATGTAACAAAAAAAGTGAGAATCCAACCAAAACGGGACGACATGGGCATTGATGTATTTTGCTGCTGAACCAATGAGGACGTCAACGCCGCTGTTCAATCAAAACAAACCAAATCTTGAAGGCGGGAAACACTCGAGCAACTTTTGGAGGCAACAAACATCGTCAGTATCATTCACTCAGTATTGTTTCCACACCGGACGTTTTCTGCCAGATTTCTTGTCTTTTCTCTGTTGAGTTGCCAGTAAAGTTGCCTGTTTTGTTGCCTCTAAACGTGCGCCGTGTTTCAGCCGAACGGTACTGTAACATACGTAGAGTTCGGAGCCGCAGGAAGAAACGTGAAAACTGTTGAAATGCTGAAATGATTGAATCCAGAGTTTTACATCTGCAAGAGTCACAAACAATTTCCCTCCGAAGCTGCAGAGAAAGAGCTCAGAGGTTTTAAAAGTCACCTCGAGGAGTTTATGGCGCATAAAATCCCTCAAAGACTCGCACTTTGCCGTGATTTATGGTGCGATTTCACTCTTAATGTAAATCCTCACACCGCCGTTTGCTGCCAAAAGTGAAATTAAAAGCAGGGAAGGTGTCGATCAGCTGTGACGGCTCCAACAGGAGAAACTGTCCTTAAAATATGAAAACTGAACACTGAATATTCACCTTTTCCTTAATTTTAGTCACATTTTCACTCATAATCTGACTTAATCTAAGTTATAATCTAAATTCTACACAACAAAAACTCTAATCTAAGGGAGTTTTCATCGAACATAAATGTCTTTTCAGGCATTATTCATGTTACATTTACCCAACAAGCCCAGAAAATTGTCATATTTTGAAATAATATAAAACTTAAATTAAAGATAGAGTTGCTATTAACAAGTGACTTTAAATCTGCAATCAGAAATTTTAATTTTTCCACTCATAAGAAGTAATTCTTGCTTTATTTTTGACATTTTTCTGTACTTACTGAGTGAATCTGGCTTAAATTAGGATTTTTTTTAAACAAGAAATAAGCTTTTTTTTTTTTTTTTCTAACAGTGTGAAAAAATTGAAACAGCTAAAACTTAATTTCCCTTCAAATTCTAATTAATTTTCAACCTCCCACCTTCCAGATGTTTAGCTTGTGTATAATATTTTGAAAACACTGGACCATAAACATCTTGTTAATCTAGATTTTGTCTGAATTTCTGTTAAAAAAAAAAAAAAATCTTGGCTTAATTTATGTAACATTTAATCAACAAACAGAAAACTGTCAAATTTGAAAAGTTAGTTTTTCAAAATACGGATATTTTTCAGCTCATTACAAGTAATTCATGCATTATTTTTACTTAAATTACCTTGAAATACTTTTTTCTTCACTTTCCAGGTGAAACGGGGACTTTTATTTTGCGAGAAATAAACTTATTTTTGATTATTTTTTACACTGTAAAGAAAATTAAAACACCTTACTGCCAGATTTACAGCTTAAAGATTATATTTTGAAAACTCTGCAACAAAATGTCAATTATTAAATCAAATTTTTTGCAAAAAGGGAATCGTTGCAAGAAGTAAAAAGTTCCAACAGAGCTTAAGCCTTTACTTTAATTTTTGATTTTATGATTTTTTTTTCTCTTTCATATTTTTGCTGCTTTATTATTTTAGTTTTTTCTTTATTTGGCACTTAGTTTTTATTCTTTTTTTCTCATCAAGAACAATAACATTCATACATTAAAATAGTAGAAATAGATTACAAAGGTTAGAAACAAACTTAAAAATACACACTCCAGGAAATCAAGGATGTAAATGTTTATAAAAGTAGGAGAGAATTGAAAATTAGAAATAAAAATTGTAATCATAGAAAAATAATTCTACTTCATCCATGGAAGTTAATCGTTAAAATACAAATATAAAGTTCAGGGGAGAAAAATGTGAATAATTGTGAATTTAGAGTCTCTCCTGATATGATTTTAGGTCTCAAATTGTTGTGAAAGTGTCTTTTTTTGAGCCTTAATTGTTAAATCATTTGTTCTTTTTCAGTTTCAGAATCTCACACTGATAATTTTGTCCCTCTTGTGTTTCCATACACACCTTCCACGTTCTGCTTTTCTCTCTCTAACGACTCCACATCACCGAGGGGTCACTCACACACACACTCGGCGAATGAAACATTGAAGAAAAAAATTATAAATAAATAATTGAAAACTACTCCCTTCAGATTTTAATCCGATAAGCTGTTGTTGCCAGGCAACACCTCCGGCCAATAAGCAGAGATTTGGGCGATTCTTCACCCGGCAACAAGTGGTATTTCAGTCTGCGGCGTGTGGCGGCGCGGACGCTGACCTTTGCAGGTGTGACGCTCTGGATGTGAAACCTTGTAAGATAGTGTAAATACAGAGAGGATGTACATATTCAGCTTTTTTATAAGAAAAGAAACAGAAAATAATGTTCAAAGGGGGGAAAAAGAGAGAGAGAGATGGAAACAGATCAATAAAGATGAGTTTTACAAAATGTTCTGTTTGTTGGTTTTTTATTGTTTTTATTCGATGTCATTGAAAATTATGATTCAAAAAGAATCTGTGAAGCTTAAAACGATAACAGACGTCATTTTAGAAACGTTATCTGCAACAGAAGTGAAAAAATCTCACACTGATAGAGCCACATTTGCAACTTTCCTACTTTTTATGATCACGATATATAAGAAGTTAACTAACATATGTAGTTTAAATAAAAAACAAAAGGTTAACATAACTTAAAAGTTAGATTAAGTTTCAGTAAATTAATCATTTCAATCAATTAGTCAAAGCTGTGATGCATAAATTCAGTGCAAGACAGGAAGTGGTGCCTAGAAACCACCAGAAAAGAGCCTGTGACTTTCAAAATAAAACACACCAGGTTGAAATTAGATCGTATTAAGCTCGAGTACAAGGATGAAAAGGCAAAATGAGCGGAGAAACTCCAGGATTCAGCAGGTTTAAGGTTTTACACACCAACATGAATGAACAGAGACTTGTGTACGGAGTGGGGAGCACGGGAACTATAAATTACAATTAACAGTGAAGTAAACACTGACAGAAGAGAAACTTAAACTTCCAACACTGTTGTGATCAATTAGCTGATTATCACAAAGTCCACGAAAGAGTATCACAATTTTTTTATGCATTAAAAAAATCTTAGATCTGGAAACTTGCTGCAGTTAAACATTTGAAAAGTGAACTTACATGCGCCGCCAAATAAATGTTTATTTTCAGGCTTTGTTTATATTTTGTCTGATGTTTTTGGAGCTTTACGTGGTGAACAGCTCAAAAAGTTCTGTATCTCACAGTGAAACCAAAACTTCAGAAGCCTCCTCCACTGTTGCCATGCTCCAAAACTATGTTCTTTTATTTAAAATGACTTATTATGATTTTACCGTATGTTTTCGCCTGTATTGTTTGTTCCAGTGTGGTTTTGTGTTTTGTTTGAGTTTCAGACGGATTCAGGAGACGAAGCATCAGTGTGAATGTGAATCAGAGAAGGAGCTTGCAGCAGAAATACAGGTCTGTGTGTGTTTTTCCAGCCTGTTTGGCCCAGAAACTGGCGAGGAGGCGGTTGCCATGGTAACCACAAAAAAGGGTGGTGGTGGGGGGGGGGGGGGGGGGGGGGGGGGTGCGAGTAAACTTCAGAGGTTTTCCACAAAGCAAAGATACCTGCCGCTGCAGAAAAGTGTGAATGAATCAGTCGGTTTGTAACGTAACGGCGCCAAAACACAACAAACGTGAACATCAAAGACTGAGATAAAACATGTAACAGTCAAAAACTGCAGAGCTCCCCCTGCTGGCTGCCTCCAGTAAACATCGGTGTTTCCAAATTTATTTCTGGTGACCTAAATTTTTGGCGTCCACTTTGAAAAATAAAAAAATTCCTTGTAAAGTTTATTGATGCAAAGTTTTTGGTTTATATCAGGGTCAATGACAAAAAGAGGGTCAAAAAACTTATTTTTGATAAGTTCTTTGAAAATGGATAAAAACATATTTCTGAGAGAAGAATTATGTTTTCTAACAGATTTCAGTAGTTGACCAACATTTCAAAGATTTTAGGTTCATTATTTTTTAGTATTTTTAATTTGAGCACCCAAAAATGTCAGGTGGTGCAACCAAATATATGAAAATATATTTATATGTTCCTGTTATTTTTTCTGTGTGAAATTATTGGCAAGTATCTCTCAAGTGTCTGTAGTGACTCATACATTTTCATTTTGTGTGTTTCTTTTCTTTTATTTGTGAATAAGATAAATAATTTGATGTTAAAATAACATTTCACATTATTACATTGGTTGTACCACCTGACATGGAAATTGTTCCAGTCACCAATGAAGTGAAAAAACCTTTTTTATCAGTATTTCAGAGAAATCTACAAACTTTTCCACTTGGTCACAAATGTCATTTGGGCTCCTCTGGCTGATGCAGTTTCCTGTTTCCTGTTTTA
This sequence comes from Thalassoma bifasciatum, assembly GCA_008086565.1. Classification (NCBI taxonomy): domain Eukaryota; kingdom Metazoa; phylum Chordata; class Actinopteri; order Labriformes; family Labridae; genus Thalassoma; species Thalassoma bifasciatum. Next base: position 282,431 of record RPOG01000477.1, on the reverse strand, counting down.
TTCTCTTCACTTTAAAATAAAAGTCTAATGTTACGGTTGCACCACCCTGACATTTGACAAGGTGAAAATTA
>RPOG01000477.1:250903-282290 GCA_008086565.1 Thalassoma bifasciatum | reverse complement strand
GGGACAAAAGTTTTTTACATTTCTCAACAGCTTTAAAATTCTTTTTATTTGCAAAGAATGTTTTATTTAAAAAGGTTCAAGCATAAAATAATGCCACTGTATTTTTAATTTCCATTTACAATAACTGACATTCAATTTTTAGAGTTTAATTACTGTGGATACTTGTCAGGACGGTTGCACCACCTGACATTTTGGGGGTTTGAGGAACCAAAACACTAAAAAACATGTTATATTTTAATAGTTTAAAGATGTGTTCAAATAACACAGGTTTCATAGAATAAAGAAATACATGTGATGAAATACTCAATTCATGATGGAAGGAAATATTGCACTCAGACAAAAAAAAAGGGGACGTCACCTCATTGACCCACAAACAGACACAAACAATACACAACACTGAAGCGATGACAAATAGAAAAAACAACAAAGCAACAAAAACAGACAAGACAGCCAGCACTTAGACATCAACAAATGAAGAAAATGAAATAATGTGAAGTACAAGTCGTTTCCTTACTGTGGATTGATTTGATAAAACCTCTACGACCACTTTTGCATTAAAGAGCAGCATTAATTTGGTTTCAACCAATCAGAATCAAGTATTTTACAACAGTAGTAATGAATCATGGTACATTTTTCTGCTCTAGTGCTGGAGAAAATCTTTACACGTCTTTTAACACTCGCCAAGATTTGTACTCACAGACATTTGTTCTTTTTTTTTTTTTTCCAGAATTCTTTTATCGTCCCCCACGCTTCCTCGTCTGTCTCCGTAGATTTTTGTGTTTATTCTCCAACAAAGTCCCACACACTGGAACACAAAGAAAGAAGAGTTATGTAACTAAACTCTTTTTTTTTTTTTTAAAGAGACGTGAAACATGTAGGAGGTGAGTTTATGTTTGTAAGAGCTTCATTGATAAAATGAAATGTTGGACCAGGAAACTTAAAGCTAAACCAATTAATTAATAAGTAAAAAGATAAATAAAAAACAGAAGGAGGTAAAATTGGACAAATTGGAAAAGATCCAAATAAATAGTTTAGAAAAATTGGTGAACGAAGCAGAAAAACACAAATCAGACGAGTGAGTGAATAAAGACAAAATATAATAATGATAGAAAGTCAGTGTAGAAACATATAAAGCCAAATAAATAAAAAAAGAAGAGAGATGGATTAATGGAAGACTGTAAACCCAAATCTTTTTACCATCTTTTCCTTTTTATCTGGCTCCCTCTAGGGGCCGAATGTTGTCAGTGTCACTTCTAGAATAAAAAGCAGCTTCAAAAATTCAGCTTCTTTGTTCTGATAGAAATAATTTTATTTTAACCTCTCATGTAAATATATTTATGATTAATGTTTTTTTAATTTTATCATAGTTTTTATAATTTCATAAAGAATTTCTTTGAATTTGAATTTCTGAAAATGTTTCTTTCAAGAATCTTACAAATGTTTTATGAAATCTCTAAGACACTTTAGGATAGGATCTTGTTTTTTTTCTTTCTCCAAGATCAGAAAATAGTTTGTCAGGATTTTTAAAAAAGTTTCAGGCGACTGTTTCTCTGAGTCTTGCAAAAAAAAAAAGTATTTTGCAAAATCTTTTCCTGATTTTTCCCCTCAAGGGTTGTTATTTTTTTAGGGTTTTATGAGTTTTTTGGGTTCTCACGAACTCACAAACGTTTTTTTAGAGCTTATAGAAAACTGCAACAAAATCTCAGACGTTATTTTGATCAACTAGAAAATTTCTAGACACTAAACGACACAGAAAATGTTTCTTTCTTTCTCTAAGACACTTTATAGGATCTTGTTTTTTCTTTCTCCAGGATCAGAAAATAGTTTGTCAGGAACTTTCAAAAAGTTTCAGGCGACTGTTTCACTGAGTCTTGCAAAAAAAAAAAAGTATTCGGCAAAAGCTTTTCCTGATTTTTCCCCTCAATATTTTTATTATTTTTTAGGGTCTTATAAGTTTTTTGGGATATCACGAGGGTTTCAAGGAATCCTGTGAAAAATGTAGCACAAAGTTTTCCTGGATCTTGCAAATATTTTTCTTTATTCTTGCTACTTTTTTCAGATTTTTGCAACTGTTTTACAAGATCTTACAAGATTTCTTAAGTTTCTGGGTCCTAGTTTTTATAAGTTATAAAGAATTTCTTTTTGTTGTTTCTTCAAACTCACAAACCTTTTTCCGAGCTTATAGAAAACTGCAACAAAATCTCAGACGTTATTTTGATCAACTCGAAAATTTCTAGACACCAAACGACACTGAAAATGTTTCTTTCTTTCTCTAAGACACTTTAGTGTAGGATCTTGTTTTTCTTTCTCCAGGATCAGAAAATAGTTTGTCAGGATCTTTCAAAAAGTTTCAGGCGACTGTTTCTCTGAGTCTTGCAAAAAAAAAAAAAAAAAAATGTATTTTGCAAAAGCTTTTCCTGATTTTTCCCCTCATGGTTTTTATACTTTTTAGGGTCTTATAAGTTTTTGGGGATATCACGAGGGTTTCAAAGAGTCCTGTGAAAAATTTAGCACAAAGTTTTCCTGGATCTTGCAAATACTTTTCTTTATTCTTGCTACTTTTTTCAGATTTTTGCAACTGTTTGCAAGATCTTGCAAGATTTCTTAAGTTTCTTGGTCCTAGTTTTTATAATTTCATAAAGAATTTCTTTTTGTTGTTTCTTGGGATCTCACAAACTCACAAACCTTTTTCCGAGCTCATAGAAAACTGCAACAAAATCTCAGACGTTATTTTGATCAACTCGAAAATTTCTAGACACCAAACGACACTGAAAATGTTTCTTTCTTTCTCTAAGACACTTTAGGATAGGATCTTGTTTATCTTTCTCCAGGATCAGAAAATAGTTTGTCAGGATCTTTCAAAAAGTTTGCGACTGTTTCTCAGATTTGCTCACAGTTTCTCTAGATCTCAAAAAAGTTTCTCTGAGTCTTGCAAAAAAGAAAAAGTATTCTGCAAAAGCTTTTTCCGGATTTTTCCCCTCAAGGTTTTTATTCTTTTTTAAGGATCTTGTAAGTTTTTTTGGATATCACGAGTGTTTCAAAGAGTCCTGTGAAAAATTTAGCACAAAGTTTTCCTGGATCTTGCAAATATTTTTCTTTATTCCTACTACTTTTTTCAGATTTTTGCAACTGTTTTGCAAGATTTCTTAAGTTTCTGGGTCTTGTAAAAATGATTTAAGAATTCTGCAAAAGCTTTTCTAGATTTCCTCCTTCAAGCTTTTCCTTCTTTTGCAAAACTTTTCAGGATGTCACATGAGTCTTGAGGAATCCTGCAAAAAAAATCTTGTAAATGTTTTCAGGATTTTTTTGTAGAAGTTCAAAAGTGTCTCCAAAGGTTTTGAAAAATTTTCAGGGTCTTGCAAATTTTTTCAGATTTGGTTACAGTTTCACAGGATCTTAGAAAGTGTGTCTTGGTTTTGCAGGATCCTTCAACCTTTTCTTCTTTTTCAGGATCTTTCAAAGGTTTCTCAGGATTTGACATCGAGGAATCCTGCTAAAGATCTTGCAAAAGTTTTCACGAAGTTGTAAAAGTTCATAAAGGCAGAAAGTTTTTAAGATCTCGCAATTTCTCTTTTTTTATTTCTTGCAACAGTTTTCAAGATAAAAACTTATTCTCAAGCTCTTTGAAGGATTTTTATCAGGATCTTGCAAAATCTTTGTCCTAAAGTTTCCTGAGATTCACCAGAAGATATTTTTATGTGTGTCCAGAAACTCAACTTAGATGTAAACAAGTTTCTTTCAGGTTGATTTTACGTAAAAATATTCGTATCTTGTTTTCTGGAGTCACAGTTTTACACAGTTTTTGCTGAATTCAGTGACAAACAGGCTTTTTTTTTTGCTTTAAACATATTTAATTAAATGTTCAGTTACAAATCCAGGACAGACGACATTCTGTAGGCACAAGAGTTTCAGTTTTTAATCTTTGTTTTTGTAAAAAGTGTTGATCATGTGCAGCAAGATCTCGTATCATCTCTAGGTTTTCACTGTGAACGTCGGCAGTTTCAGTATTTTATTTTTAAAAACAGGTCTTGAAAGATGATGAGTCTGTGTCATTTTTCTCCCGTCTTCATGTTTCAGTCAGATTCCAAATCTTCCCGTGATCACGCCAGATCACCTGATGGTGCGATACATCATGAAGTCGACCGTGGTGCATCGTGGGAACTTCCCGATGGAGCTCTCCTCCACGGGCGTGTAGACTTTGATCTGTCTCATGTGAGTGTCGCGGCCGTTCTGGTGGTTGGCGAGCACGGCGATCTGGATCATGAAAGTGCTGATGGGCTCGTTTGTGCGCTGGAAACGAAAAACAACAAACACATGACTCTAAAAATATTCTCCAAAGAAAGTGTTAAACTTTAAAAAACACCTGTTTTTTTACCTGGTTCAGGAGAGAGATGTGGATCCATCCGCTGGGCTCGACCATCTCTAACTGCTGCAGAGAGAAAGAGGACGAAGAGGAGTATTTCATCACATGTATTTCTTTATTCTATGAAACCTGTGTTATTTGAACACATCTTTAAACTATTAAAATATAACATGTTTTTTTGTGTTTTGGTTCCTCAAACCCCCAAAATGTCAGGTGGTGCAACCGTCCTGACAAGTATCCACAGTAATTAAACTCTAAAAATTGAATGTCAGTTATTGTAAATGGAAATTAAAAATACAGTGGCATTATTTTATGCTTGAACCTTTTTAAATAAAACATTCTTTGCAAATAAAAAGAATTNGGAAAAGTTTGTAGATTTCTCTGAAATACTGATAAAAAAGGTTTTTTCACTTCATTGGTGACTGGAACAATTTCCATGTCAGGTGGTACAACCAATGTAATAATGTGAAATGTTATTTTAACATCAAATTATTTATCTTATTCACAAATAAAAGATATGAAACACACAAAATGAAAATGTATGAGTCACTACAGACACTTGAGAGATACTTGCCAATAATTTCACACAGAAAAAATAACAGGAACATATAAATATATTTTCATATATTTGGTTGCACCACCTGACATTTTTGGATGCTCAAATTAAAAATACTGAAAAATAATGAACCTAAAAACTTCAAAGAACTTTTTAAAAATAAGTTTTTAGACCCTCTTTTTGTCATTGACCCTTAAATAACTTACTCTGATTTCCTGCAGGTTGTGGAAGTTGTTTCCCACTCTCACTGAGATCTTGCTGGGCGTGTACGACTCGTCTGACTTATAGTCGGCGTAGATACACAACATCTTCACTGTCGTTCTCCTCCTGGACAAGAAAAGAAGTTAATTAAAAAAAACTTAAGGTTTAAAATGTTGAACGTGATCTCAAACTTCTTCTTACCTGAACTGAATGTTGACTAAATGAGGCTGTGACCCGTCCGACTGCCAGTACGTCTCCAGGTTATCGTCCCTCAGCTGATCCACGCCAAAACCTTCACACAGGTAGAACATTTCAGCCAGATGTGGATCCTTAAAACGCCTCTAAACAGAAAATCTGACTATAACTGACCTGGTTTACAGGAAGAGAGCGACCACACGGCCTGGGAGCCGATTTCTCGCACCGTCCCCGTTCGCTCCAACTGCTTGGGGTCGGCGCCTGGTGGGGTCTTACTTGGTGTCGCCATCCTTTAACGAATAAAGACAATTAAAACATGAGACCTCGGAAAAACTGACTGCATTTTAGGGCTGCACAATGTATTGTTTTTGCGATATTTGCATTTATTGCCATATATTTGAGCATTTCGATTAAGTTTCTGTATCCTGTTTACAACCGATCACATTACTAATTAAACTAAATGAGCATCCATTTATATATTTTACCACAATAACTCATAATTATTTCACTATCTCAGCAATCAGGGTTATCAGGGTTGGGCAGAGTGACGTGCAGCGAGCAAGGATTTGGAAAATCTGACATGGTTAATATCATATAAAGGTGTTTTAATTAACACTTTTAAGGTTGTTTGAAAGTGTCGTAATATTATAGAAGCCCATTTTTGCCAGTTAATACATTTACAAAAAAAAAAAAAAACTTGATTTGTTGTAATTTTTTTTGCACATATAAGGTCAAAATTTTGAAATAAAAAGTCAAACAAATGAGATAAAAAGTTCAAAGTGTGACTTTTTATTTTAACATTTTGATTTTTTTCCCCCTGATTATGACTTCATGATCTTTGACTTTTGCCTTTTTCCTCATAATTTTGGCTGTATCATGTTAAAATTTTGACTTGGTTAAGACCAAAAAAATGTCAACAAAGCCAAATTTTCACTATTTTTTTTTTCAAGTGTATTTTATATCAACAGTTGTGTTGCATGCATTTCACGTTAACATTCACAATTCCTTGTAACTTTTTTTCCTCAATAGAGTCTATTTTGTATCTAAAATTGTATCTAAACATTTTTACACAAGCTTTTAGAATCACTTTTCACTTGTTTTTTTTTTTTTAACTGGCAGAAACAGGTCACCATACGATATATCGCAGGAAACAAAAATATCGCGGTATTTTTCCCAATAACGTACAACCCTACTGTGTTTTTATCATTTATCAACATAATAATGCATGGATTACCTGCTGCTTTTGATCTTATTGAGCTACAGTAGTTTCTAATGCTTGTTTTTTATAAAATAAAGTACAAAAACATACCTTAACCAAACCCCATTTATGTTTCCTACATTTTGAGTTTTGACCAGGTATTACAAGGTGTAATAAAGCAACAGAATTTCAGTTGATAGTATATTTTAATATTTGTCTCTATGGAGAATAATTCGGCGTTAAAAGTAAAAGTGTAGTTACATCCCATAAAGCTGAAAGCCACATTACACATCACATTTATTCGTTAACACTTCCCTGGTTTTACTCTTAATATGATAAAAATCGGTCAGTTTGGCAGAAAATAAGTTATTAATCTGTTAAACTGAATACAGCATAAGAATATAGTGTTCACAAAGTAAACCATTTTTATTTTTTAAACGTTTTTCATGTAAATAAATCGAATTAAAATGAATAAATTCTGAATGGAGTTTGGTGTAAAGCTCCATTAGCTGCTTACGTTAACATTTCTCTATTCTAGACTTTCTACAAGCATCTGTAATAAAGTTAAGGATAATAAAAATTAGATTACATACTCTAGATGTGGTTTGAGGCGTCTTTGATGCTGTTTCAGCGCATTAAAACGAGTTTTTAGCGTTTTAACGCGCTGTTTTTAGCTTTAGCTTCTTCGAATCTCCCACTGCGGCGGGTGCCTCCCGGTGACGTCACGAAGAAAAAAAAAACCCGGTGACGTCAGAACCAAATATCTTTTCTTAGAGAAACATTTAATTTAGAAAAAAGTGTTTCAAAATTGAGACACTATCTCATAAAATCAGAAAAATAATCATTTTTGATTTCCCTATTTTTTAAAAAAGATATTATCTCAGAAAAACTGGAATCTGAAGAGTGATAGTATCTCGTAAAAACAGGACGATTATTTTTTTTATTTTCGGGTGAATAAATACGCCACCGTACAGTAAAGTACGGTCGTAAAACCCCAATACTTGATTTATCAAAAGAAAAAAAAAGTTAAAACACCCTGTCCCCTGAATTTCAGGAGGGTATGAATAATTCAAAAAATAAAAAATAAGAGAGAGATTTAATATTGAGAAAGAATGTTTTAAAATGGAGATACTATCTCGTCAAAACAACAACAAAAACAATATTTATTTGTTTTCCAATCATTTTTAAAGATATTATCTCATAAAAACAGGAATCTGAAAAGTAAAGGATCAATCGTCATTTCAATGAAGAAACATGTCTCAAAAATCGTCTTAACGTGTGTCCTGTTTTTACAAGATAGTATCTCGTGAAAACCATAAAAACAGGACGATAATTTGTTTTCTTTTTCAGGTGGATGGATTTTATTTATTTATTTATTTATTTATTTATATATGTATATTTTTTATTTTCGGGTGGATGGATTTTATTTATGTATTTATTTATTTTATTTATTTGATTTATTTATAGTCGGGTGGATGGATTTATTTCTTTTATTTATTTATTTGATTTTATTTATGGTGGTGGATTTTATTTTCGTACAGTAAAATCCGGTAGTAAAACGCCAAAATTGGATTTAGCAAAAGAAAAACAAAGTTAAAATACCTTTTCCCCTGGGTTTCAGGAGGGTATGAATAATTAGAAAAACAAAAAAAAACAAAACAGAAATTAAAAAAATTCTCCCGGTGATGTCACGAAGAAAAACCGGTGACGGCAGAACACAGAAAGATTCAATATTGGAAAAAAGTGTTTAAAAATCGAGACACTATCTCATAAAATCAGAAAAATAATTACTCTTGGTTTCCCTATTTTTTTTAAAGATATTATCTCATAAAAACAGGAATAGTATGGAGATAGTAAAACGCCAATATTTGATTTAGCAAAAGGAAAATAAATTTAAAACACCTTTCCCCCCGGGTTTCAGGAGGGTATGAATAATTCGAAAAATAAAAAATGTAAATAAAGATAAAAAAAATTCTCCCGGTGACGTCACGAGGAGAAAGATAGTATCTTGTAAAAACTATAAAAACAGGACGACTATTTTTTCATTTTCGTGGGGATGGATTTTATTTATGTATTCATTTATTTATTTAATTTATTTATTTACGTTTTTATATTCGGGTGGATGGATTTATTTTATTTATTTATTTATTTATTTAATTTTATTTATGGTGGTGGATTTTATTTTCGTACAGTAAAGTACGGTAGAAAAACGCCAATATTTTTTTTAGCAAAAGAAAAACAAAGTTGAAACACCTTTTCCCCTGGGTTTCAGGAGGGTATGAGTAATCGGAAATTAATAATAAAAAAATAAAAAAATAAAAAATAATAACAAAAAAAAAAAATTCTCCCGGTGACGTCACTAGGAGAAACGCGTCGCGCGCTGATCGCGTGCGTCCCGCCATCTTTCAGCCGGCTCACAGGAACACGTTGCTGGAAAAAACCAAGTTTCTCCCTGAAATAACTGGGTCCAAACGGCGTTTAACGTCTGGTTTCTGCCAACTCGAAGAACGGGAGCCGATAAGGGGTGAGTTCCGGACTCATCGCCCCTGGTTTCGGGTGTTTTTTTGTGGTTTTTGAGGCGGTTAAAGCTGCGTTCTTCCCCCGCGAGCAGCTGTCAAAGTGCGGGGCCTCTGATGCTAACGCGGAGCTAACCGTTAGCTCCAGGTGCGTGGCTTTAAATCTCCACTTTCAGGTGAACTTTCCCTTCAAGTTGGCTTTTTATCAACGTTATCAGTTTAAGTACAACGAGGAGGAAAGAGTGTGATGGTTTAATTGTGGAGTTTGATCCTTAACTGCTGCTTTAACTGAGAAACATCACGTTAATGTATGAATTCGGTTTAAAAACATACAAAAAAAGACATTTTCTGTATTTTAGGCGTTAAAATACAAACATAATGTTGTTTTAAAATGTGTTCTGTGAGTCATTTTGAGTGGATGATGAATTCGGTGTATGAATGAGTCACAGATGTGGAGGTTATTTAAGGACAATTCACTCTTCAGGGCTGATGACACCGCCCGGCATGTGGCGCATTTACACCAAGATTTTATTAAAAAATGACACATTAATCATCAATTCAACCACCGTTAAAGCCAGATGAGTTTAATCTTGCGTTATAGCGATATTTGAGACTTGAATGTGGTTAGAATAAAAGAGTTAAAGGTCTTAAAATAGCGCAGCAGCAACCATGTGATGCAGCAACAAAAGGCCAGGTTTTTAAATGGAGTCTGGGTTGAATCTGTCCCCACAAAAAACAGGAAAAACTGCAAAACAATCACATATAATTAAGTGTCCTTACATTATCTTTAATTACACATTATTTTTAGTCTTGACGTGAGCCATAGTTGCCAAACAAGTCCTTAAAACTGTCCTGTCTCTAGTTGTTTAAAGACTAAAATGATGTCAGAATTAAAGATGCTCATTCTTATAAAAGTTCACTGAATACAACAACAACAAATAAGACTATAAACAAGTATCTGACCTGTAAGTGCTTATACTTGGTTTGATTAAAGTGTCATCAGTGCATCCGTTGTCTGAATTGCTCGTAACAAGGTAAGAAAAATTTGCCAATGGAGTAAGAAAAAGGTTTGTGTGTTAAGAAATTATTCTGATTTAAGGCTGAACAATTTTAAAAATAGTCTAATTGCGATTATTTTTTCCTCTATTTCAAATGTGATTTGGACAAAAATACCTGCATTAATAACAGCACAACAACAGCAACCCACTACCACTACAACTGGGACTGATTTTTATACATTTTACCCAGTTTTACCTTCTTATTTTGCCACTTTTGGTCCATTTTCGCAACAAACAGACTATTTTCCAAGTGTAATCCTAACTGTCTTGCCATTTTTACAACTTTTTTTCATTTTTTAAAAAAGTTTCCTGGCCATTTGCACGTAACAAGGTAAGAAAATTTTGCAAATGGAGTAAGAAAAAGGTTTGTGTGTTAAGAAATTATTCTGATTTAAGGCTGAACAATTTTAAAAATAGTCTAATTGTGATTATTTTTTCCTCTATTTCAAATGTGATTTGGACATAAATACCTGCATTAATAACAGCACAACAACAGCAACCCACTACCACTACAACTGGGACTGATTTTTACATATTTTAAACACTTTTACCTTCTTTTTTTTGCCACTTTTGGTCCATTTTCGCAACAAACAGACTATTTTCCAAGTGTAATCCTAACTGTCTTGCCATTTTTACAACTTTTTTTTATTTTTTAAAAAAGTTTCCTCTAAAATTTCTGTTGCTTTTTGGCCATTTGCTCATAACAAGGTGAGAAAAATTTGCAAATGGAGTAAGAAAAAGGTTTAGTGTATTAAGAAATTATTCTGATTTAAGGCTGAATGATTTAAAAAAATAGTCTGATTGCGATTATTTCCTCTATTTCAAATGTGATTTGGACATAAATACCTGCATTAATAACAGCACAACAACAGCAACCTACTACCAATACAACTGGGACTGACTTTTACACATTTTAAACACTTTTACCTTCTTTTTTTGCCACTTTTGGTCCATTTTCGCAACAAACAGACTATTTTCTTGCCATTTTTGTTGCCATTTTTACCACTTTTCCCAATTTTTACAACTTTCTGAGTTTTTTAAAAAGTTTCCTCTAGAACTTTTGTTGCTTTTTGACCATTTTAGTCACTTTTCACTCCTTTCTGCCACTTTTATAATAATGATAATAATACATTTTATTTATAGAGCGCTTTTCTAGATACTCAAAGACGCTTTACAGAATTAAAAACATCAGTTAAAACCACACAGTAATGATAACAAAAATAATAACCTATAAAAATGAAAACAAGACAAAACAAAACCATGGGATACATTTAAAAGCAGTTAGACATTAAAAACACTTTTAAAAAGATGGGTTATGAGGAGGGTTTTGAATGTGGATGGGTTTGGACTTTTAGACCATTTTCTGCAACTTTTTGAGTATTTCCAGGTGTTATCCCCATTGAAATGTCAATTTTTGTTGCTCTTTTGGAAATTTTAGTCACTTTTCACTCTTTTTTGCGACTTGTTGACCATTTTTTGCGACTCTTTGAGTATTACCAGGTTTTGTCCTAGTATAAATGCCAGTTTTTGTTGCTCTTTTGGAATTTTTACCACCTCAAACTAAGTTTTCTTGCTCCTCTTTGCTGTTTTTGCCTCTTTTTACCATTTAGATAGTTTCTTTGGAAAAGGTAGTTTTTAACAGTTTGTCTCTTTGGTTGAGTAACTCTGGTGTAGAACAGAAAACATCTGCAAGAAAATGTAGCTGATATTTTGACACATTTTTTTACAACCATCACAAGCAATTCAGACGTCATTTTTGTCTGTAAATACCTTGAAATAAGACAAGTTTCTGGACTTGTTAGTTGAATGTGGCTCATATTCAAGACTAAAAAGACCATTTTGACTAAATGAAGACGTAAACACTTGATTAGATTTCAGGTTTTTCAGCAGCTTCATCTGTGTTTGTTTCTTCTCCAGGAGTCTGGAAAGAAAATCCTTTAAAGCCAAAAAGCTTAAGTGAGTGTTGTAATAAAGGGGCGGTGACAAAACTGGAGTCAGAGTCTGAGATATTAACCTCTTCTTTTCCTCTCCAGCCCCTCAGGTGCTAGCGTCCGTCATTCCAGCCCCAGCCCTCCGTCATGGCGGATAAGAACACCAGGATCGCCATCGTCAACCACGACAAATGCAAACCCAAGAAATGTCGTCAAGAGTGCAAGAAGAGCTGCCCGGTGGTCCGCATGGGTAAGTGAACGCACCATCTGTGTGAGAGTACAGGAGTGTGACTGTGATAATGAACACCTGTGTGTGTGTGTGTGTTTGCAGGTAAGCTGTGTATCGAGGTGACTCCACAGAGTAAGATTGTCTGGATCTCAGAGTCTCTGTGCATAGGCTGCGGCATCTGCATCAAGGTAAATCTGGAGTCACATGAAAGTGGATTGAAAAATCTCCTCAAACAGGATTTTAATCGTTTCGTTCGTCTTTTTTCAGAAATGTCCGTTTGGAGCTTTGTCGATCGTTAACCTGCCGAGCAACTTGGAGAAGGAAACCACACACAGATACTGCGCCAACTCCTTCAAACTGCACCGGTACTGGAACTTTTGTACATATGTGTATTGATAAGATTTTAATGATGCCTATTACGGCTGAATGATATGGACAAAAGTTCATAATTCAGTATTAATAATAATAAATAATAATAAATTTTATTTTAGGGCGCCTTTCATGGCACTCAAGGTCGCCTTACAAGAATAAAAGTGCATTAAAAGAGGACTAAAACAGATATAAAACAAGCAATACAATACAATACAGTGCAATATATAACAATAAATTAAAATACAAAACAGTACAATGGTGGTGGAAGGTCAGAGGGAGTAGGCGAGTTTAAACAGATGGGTTTTGAGTCTGGTTTGCCAGATATCTAGATATTGATATGATACAATAAGACTCTAGGTTTAATGAAAATCATGCATTTTCTAGAAAAATAAAATAAGAAAAATTAAAATAAAAGCATCATAACATACATGGAAAGTGGGGTTCATTGATTAGATATTAATATCTTTAATTTTCATGTCTCAATACTAACAGGGTAACAAAATATCTTTCAGCCCTAATACCAACATCCTATTGAAACCTGTTTATTTTTAACAATTCTTTGTGTTTGCAAAAAGTAGCTTTACAAGTTTGCTGCGTCAACATTGTATTTGGTTTATCAGTAATAATAAGTAAATAAATTTGAATTTTGTCAATGGATTTAGATATAGTAAAAATGAGTAAAACTCACACATCAGTTGTTGATGTGTTGTTTTGTTGTGTGTTATTGACTGAATTCATTGGTTTATTTGAAACCTTGAGCTTGCCGTAGTTATGCTGAGTCAGCCGTTAGCTTGCACTTCCTGTTTGTGAAACATTAACCTGTTTGTATTTTGGCATTTTTTTAGTGTTAATAACTGTTCACAAAAAGTTATTGTATTGTTTGTTTTTTTTTTTAAGATATTTTTTGGGCTTTTCTGCCTTTAATTGGATAGAGGAGGACAGTGGATAGAGTAGGAAAGGGGGAGAGAGTGGGAAACAGGCAAGAAAATCGAACCCGGGCCACCCGCTCGAGGGCAAACCTCATGGTGCGCGGCCATATCCACGAGACCATCTGCGCCCCAAGTTATTGTATTATAATTAATTTCTGTGATGAAAGTTGAAATTCTGCTTTAAAACCGAAGTTTTATCGATGTATGCTAACCACTAGCATCAGTATAGCGTTGTGTTTTCTATGTCACTTTTGGTACATTGGGATATTTTTGGATATTAAGGAGATTTACTAAGAGAAACTGTTTCTGGATATCCATCCCTGAGCTTTTGCTGATTTTTAATTCAGGTGTGTAGACTGAAAAATAAATTGCAGGTGGTGATGACAGGTGCATTTTACCGCGAATATCAACGGTGATGTTTTTGTTTTGCACACGACATGGCACTTTCCAGGAAGCAGAATGGGTGTTTGTAATTCTTGTGATGGTAGCGGTGATATTTAAACGTGTTTTTGTTCCCGTTCAGGCTTCCCATCCCTCGGCCCGGTGAAGTTCTGGGGCTGGTGGGGACCAACGGTATCGGCAAGTCCACGGCTCTGAAGATCCTGGCCGGGAAACAGAAACCCAACCTGGGGAAATATGACGTGAGTGTTTTCCTCTGAACTCTCTAACGCGTTTGAACCGATCGTCTGCTCTGATGAGATAATCGTGGGCGTCGCCCGCTCACAGCTGCGTTTTGTTTCCTGACAAAGCTTCGTGTTGGTGTGTTTGTTCTCTGGGAACAGCAACAGATCTGAAAGAAGCGGCATCATTGTCCTCGTACTTTATTCATAACTCCACACAATTTACAAAAAAACTCTTTACTTACCTCAGGCTGCTGTCGCTTTAAGACACTTCAAAGACACTCAGGATTCTGGAACCTCCTTTATTTTCTTTCAGCTGCTGTTTCTCTCAGAGTCAAATCAAAGGAAGGTTCTAGAATGTTTGGTTCCAAGGTGCCTTTGATGTTCCCTTCAGATGTTACTGAAGAAGGCAACGTCTCTGGAACCTTCTATAGTCACGTTTCCATTATAAACCCAGAAATGTACAAAAACGAAATATCTCCATTAAAAAAATGGTAATGGAAAATTAAAAATTTTGACACACTCCTCAAATTTCTATAAAATTTTTTCGCGGTGGTCTTTCAGGCAACTGTGAGGACTTTGGAAAATGATCTTGAAAAAGTTTCATTTCTAGATATATGACTGATGATAATCTACAACTTAAATTTAGATTATCATTACTAAAATAAGTTATTCCGAAAAATGCTAATTTCTAGCCTCCTGATTGGGTCGGACACAAGCGAAAGGCTAAAACCGCGGCGTTGGGGTTGGTAGATGAGCTCTGGTTGGACAGAACCAGGATTCACCAACATTATATATTACAGACATGTCTCAGAGCACTGAGCTGTGAGTAGCTATGCTAAATGTAGCCGGCTACGAAACTACGCAACAAAACTGAGTTCATGAAGTTCACTTGTTGTTACGACTTGAGCAACAGCGCTACGTAACTGCTGATGAATGTTACCTCATTGCGTTGTATCCGGCAAAAAGTTATCTCGAACAAACAAACATAAATTTTTCTAAAACAAACCCAAACTAACACATGCCTTGGTTAACCATGACAGTGGGGAGCTAAGGCTTATGGGAAGTGGAGTCTTTATTGCTAGTGCTAACCATAGACTGTATAAAACATGGACGTAGTCTCCGTGACGTCACCCGTCTGTTACTGCAGCTACGTTTTGAGGCTAAACGGCGGGCGCGTATTTCCATATTGGAAATGGGACAAGTGACGAGTGCCCAAACTCACAGCTATTGGGCGCCCGTCAGTCACGTGATCTGAGCTGTGGCTCTGATTGGTCGAGCTCTCGATCCTAATATCTTCCAAACGGCCGAGTTAGAAAAAAATTCACCCCCCTCACAGTGTGTGCTGTTAGTGAAATTAGCGAAACAGACGGGAGACAGAGTTTGTACCAAGCTTTAAATACGATAATTTCAGCTCTGAAAACAGACTTTTTCCCATTCACTTGTACTTGTTGTCTCATTTTTCCAGACCGGAGGTTGCTGCTTGGTGCTAATGCTAGCCAGAAACTCGCCACATCTGGTTAAAGTAGTTTCAATATTGAAAGTCACTGGAAAGTCAGATAAGGACACCAGCAAAAACACCCTGAAAAACAGTTAAATGGCTCTTATAACGTTCGTGGTATCCATGGTTACCGCTAGTTACAGTCCTCCTTCCTTCTTCACCGTTCCACAAATTGAATCTCGCGAGATTTTAATCCAGTTGTGCACAGTTCTAGTCGTAATGGAAACACCGTTAAAATGCAACTGAACTTTATCAAAGCGTCTGAAACATTGCTTGGATTTTGTGGGGAAAAAAAGAAAAAAAGAATGAAAGTGTAACGGAAATGCAGCTACTGTCTCTTTAAGGAACATCAAAGCCCTCTGGAACCCAACATTCCGGAACCTTCCATCACTTTTTTAACGTAAACAGACTTTTTTTCCCTCCAAATTTGCCTTTTTGTTAATGAGACTCACCAACTGGTGATGCCACAGATCAAGTGACTCTTGAATCTACGACCTGAAAAATCTCCAGCTCCGTTGGTGTTTTTGTTGTTGGTTATAAAACTGAACTTGCTCTGTTTTCTTTCCCAGAATCCCCCAGACTGGCAGGAGATCCTGACCTACTTCAGAGGCTCCGAGCTGCAGAATTATTTCACCAAAATCCTGGAGGACGACCTGCGAGCCATCGTTAAGCCGCAGTACGTCGACCAGATCCCAAAGACTGTCAAGGTAAAGAAAAAGAAAAACTCCTGTTTCTAAAAGGTGATTTATTTCCAAACCTGGTTGTAATTCCTGGTTTCTGCCTGCAGGGGTCAGTAGGGGCCATTCTGAGCAGGAAAGACGACACAGACACACAGGACCTCGTCTGCCAACAGCTCGGTACAAACTGAAAACTCATCAACACTTTCACCAAACTCCTGAACCGAAACAAAAACACAACCAGGAAAAGTTTGAGACGAAGAGTTGAACTGTTCAGGGAGGAAAACGAGCAGGAGGTTAAAGAGAGTTCACCACCGTCCAAATCAAATATTTACCACAGAGAAGAAAAATGTGTCCTGACGTTTGTGCTGCGATAAACTCAGAAAAGAGAAGTCGAAGCTCAGATTAGGACAAAAATGAGAAGAATGTTAAAGCTCAGTTCTGCTCTGAAGAGGAAATAAAAGACAGAATGTGACTCAGATATTTAGATTCTCACTTAAAAAAAGTGAAATATATTCAGCCAAGAAGAAAAATGTTACTACTTCAACTTCTTTTTCTACTATTTCATGTTGTTTTCTACTATTTTCACTTAATTTTGGTTCCTCTCTTCTTTTTTTAAACTTTAAATTCACCATTTGTGGCTTTGTCCAAATGTTTTACACAGTTTTATTCTACTTTTTTCACATTTTCAGCTTTGTCTTCCTATTTTCAGAAATTTTATTTCACATTTTATTCTCATGTTTTTGCTTCGTTCATCTGCTTTCAGAATTTTTGATTCACTTTTCTTCACATTATCAGCAATTTCATTTCACTTTTTTACATTTTTAGCTTTTTTTTGAGCAGTTTCGGGAGATTTTTAATCTTTTAAGATTTACACCGGTGGTCAAGCTGCTCTAAACAATTTTTTATTAAGTTTTTTTTTTTTTTTTTAACATTTTGAGCTTTGTCTAACTGGTTTTGAGAGATTTATTTAACTTTTTTAAGATTTAAGCTTTGACTAAATGCTTTCAGCAATTTTTAACTTTGATTTTTTTTTTTACATTTTCAGCTTTGTCTAAATGCTTAAACCTATTTTATTTCACTCTTCACATTTTCAGCTTTTTTCATACTTGTTTCAGCAATTTAATTTAAGTTTTTTACATTTTTATCTTTGTCTAAATGGTTTCAGCAAATTTATTTAACTTTTTTAAGATTTAAGCTTTGACTGATGCTTTCAGCATATTTTCAATTTTTATTTATTTTCATTTTTTTTATTTTTAGCTTTGTCAAACCGGTTTGAGGAGATTTTTAAATTTTTAAGATTTAAGCTTTGTCTGGATGCTTAAAACAATACTTCATTCAGATTTTTTTTTTCCATTTATAGCTTTGTCTAACTGTTTTTGACATAATTATCTAACTTTAAGATTTAAGCTTTGACTGCTTTCAGCATATTCTTTTTGCGTTTGTCTAACTGCTTTGAATAATTTTATTTTACCTGTTCCACATTTTCAGCTTGTTTGACTTCCCTCAGCTTCAGCACTATGATGCATTTGCTGCGAGGAAATGCAGCTTCTCTCTTTTTATCTCTGCTGTTTTGTGATTGGTCATTTTTTTTTTTGTTCCTGTTGCCGGGCAGATCTGAGTCACCTGCGAGAGAGAAACGTGGAGGATTTGTCCGGAGGAGAACTGCAGAGGTTCGCCTGCGCCGTCGTCTGCATCCAGAGAGCCGACATGTGAGTGAACGACGACGTCAACGCTTTTACACGACCTTTGACCTCTGAGCGCCACATTCACTGTTTCTGTTTCTGTTTCTGTTTCGCAGTTTCATGTTCGATGAACCGTCCAGTTACCTGGATGTGAAACAGAGACTGAAAGCTGCTATAACCATCCGCTCACTCATCACTCCGGACAGGTGAGGAAATAAAACATCTCTGCGTCTACGAGGAAAATGATTAATGATGTTAAAGAAACAGATAAAATACGAAAAAATAATAAAACAGCTTCAGTGACTTTAAGAGAAAGAAAGAAACATGAGTCTGTGAAGGTAAATTTATTGAATATTTGAATGAAACCTCCTTTATTTTTATTTTTTTTAGCTGCATTCATTTCCATTTTTATGCTCTTATATCATGTTGACAAACTTAATATTATTTTTTTCGTCTTTGTTAATATCGTTTTTACTAAATTACCAACAATGAAGGAAAAAGAAAGAGATAAAATAAGGTAAAAAGTTTCTGCGAAAAAACAAAATGCATAAAGACGATTAATTTAAATGTCAAAATGAACCAAAATAGGAAAAAATAATTCAGAGATTATCAACACAGAACAAAGAAAAAGTAAAACAGACATAGAAATAATATTTTTTTTGAGTAATATGCAAGAAAAGAAAATGAAACTAAGAAATTAAAAAAAGAAAAAAAAAGATTTTGATGCTTTCGTAGAAGAAAAAAAACAAATTTTATTATAATGAATATGAAACAGTTTGAGAAAGACAAAGATAAAATTGCAAAATAGTTAAAACATGAACAAGAAAGTCATTAAAAAGGAAGATAAAAACAAATCTGATTACTTAAGGATAAAAAAGTAGAAGCGATAATTAAAAAAAAGAACTGTAAAATAGAGAAATAAATGTTTTACGTCGTCGAAATTAAAAAAAAAAATATGCACCAACAAACTTACTTGTAAGAAAAGTTAGAAAATGATGTAACATACAAAAACTTATTTCTTCAATGTTTCCTCGAGTTGGTTGTCTTTTATTTTGAAAGGGTTTCCTGTGTGTGTTTCAGGTACATCATCGTGGTGGAGCACGACCTGAGCGTGTTGGATTATCTGTCCGACTTCATCTGCTGTCTCTACGGCGTCCCCAGCGCTTACGGCGTGGTCACCATGCCCTTCAGCGTCAGAGAGGGTAACCACTTTAAAATAAACACCCAAACAGTCGCAAATATTTGAGAATCTAAATAGCAAAGGAGAAAATAAAAGAGTCCGTAGTTGTAGAAGGACCTGCCAATGCAAGGGTGCCTCTTAGAGTCCAAAGCCCTTTGCAGCAACCAAAAATTTCAGCGTCTTTGCCGGTTACTCCTCCTTCACTTCTCCGAGTCCGTGATGGTCCACCCAGACTGGAAACTGGAGCAGTCACACACACACACACACACACACACACACACACACACACACACACACACCTGTTTCTCTGACTCGTTTGTCGTGGTTCAGTATCCAGAAATGGCGAAGACGATGGGCGAGTTCACGCTGGAGATTAAAGGAGGAGAATTCACAGACTCTGAGATCATGGTGATGCTGGGGGAGAACGGTGAGTACGAAATATTAAAAACACCACAGGAGAGAATTTAGACTATCTACGAGTGTGTGAGTGTGTGTGTGTGTGTGTGTGTGAGAGAGAAAATAAAAACAATGTTTGATTTTCTGTGAATGTTTGTGCAGGAACGGGGAAAACGACCTTCATCAGGATGTTAGCAGGAGGACTCAAGTCAGACGGAGGAGGTGACACACACACACACACACACACACATACACACACATACAATAAGACTGTAACACACACACACACACACTGACCTGAGGTGTGTGTTCCAGGTGAAGTTCCCGTCCTGAACGTGAGCTACAAACCTCAGACCATCAGCCCCAAGTTTAAGGTCAGTTCATCACTTTATTCATTTATTCTTTTATTCTCAGGTTTGTTCATGAGTAAAAAGTCTGAAGATTAAAAAAATCTGTAAAAATTTCACAGGATTTAAGGTCCAACGGTTTGAAAAACAGCAGAAAAAAGTTCTAAATTTGTGGTGATCAAAAATCTAAACACTGAAAGAAAAATCCAGAAATGTACAAGATTGAAGTTAAACTACTGAAAAGAAAAGTTAGTTACTAAACAGTCTGATGTTTTATAAACTAAGAGGAAATGATAAAATAATAAAAAAAAGAAGTAAATTTACAGAAAAAAGTTTAGATCTGTGGAAAAAAGACAAAATTTGGTGTTTACAACTACAAGGAAAAAGTGTACAGGATTAAAGTTTACTTCTAGAAAAAAAAATGTAATTTTACACTATTGGAGTTATAATACTACAAGAATCAGGTCCAGACCTTTAAATGTTAATTTTTGTTTTATTTTATATTTCTTAAATTTTGCAGAGACCTGACATCAAGACGGAAGAATAAAAGCAGAAATTTAAAAAATCAAAACACTTAAGAAAAATAGTCAGACATTTCCAAGATTTAAGTTAAAATACTGCAGAAAAGAAAATTCAGATTCTTGTCAGATTTAAAATGAGGGAAAATGTCAGAAATGACAGAATGAAGATTAAGAAAAATATGCAGTTGATTTACAAGATAAAAGTTTTAAATACGAGGAAAAGCCAGAAATTGTATTAATTAAGGTTTTATTGCTTTGAAAGATTTGTCATAAAGTCAAATACACGAGCACAGGCTGAAATACTTAAACAGAAAAAGACAGAAAGTGATAAAAATGAAGTTAAAATTCTACAGGAAAAGAAAAAGTCACAAATGTACCAGTTAAAATGATTAAGATGTTAAATTTAAGAAGAAATAGTCCTGAATTTAAAGGATTGATGTTTAATTCAGCAAGAATAAAAAGTCTTTTATGAACCAAATGAAGGTTTTTGGGGGAAAATGTTTAAATTTCTGTGATTTTTCTTGTTTTCAGGGCAGCGTTCGAGCTCTGCTGCACGAGAAGATCAGAGACGCCTACACTCACCCACAATTCATCACTGACGTCATGAAGCCCATGCAGATCGAGAGCATCATCGACCAGGACGTGAGAGTCACACACACACAGATAAACACACACACACACACACACACACACACACACACAGATTAACACACACACACACACACACACAGAGGCTGACTCCGCCCCTTTCCCCCCCTCAGGTGCAGAACCTCTCAGGTGGAGAGCTGCAGCGAGTGGCTCTGACTCTGTGTTTGGGGAAACCTGCGGACGTTTATCTCATCGACGAGCCCTCGGCGTACCTGGACTCAGAGCAGAGGTTGATGGCTGCCAGGGTCATCAAGAGGTCAGCGCACGTTTACACCGTCATTACCAGTTACTGTCGCTTTAAGAGATTCAAAGCACTGAGGGGCTGAGACGAGGGGGAAGGAGGTTCTGGAAGGTTGAGTTCTGTTATCAGGGGAACATCAGGGGACAAAGGGAACATCAAGGGACAAAGGGAACATCAGGGGACGAAGGGGACGAAGGGAACATCAAGGGACGAAGGGGACGAAGGGGACGAAGGGAACATCAGGGGACGAAGGGAACATCAAGGGACGAAGGGGACATCAAGGGACGAAGCCCTGCTTCCCTTGTTCAGGGGACGGAGGGGACATGAGGGGACGAAGGGAACATCAGGGGACGAAGGGAACATCAGGGGACGAAGGGAACATCAGGGGACGGAGGGGACATCAGGGGACGAAGGGAACATCAGGGGACGGAGGGGACATCAGGGGACGAAGGGGATGAAGGGAATATCAGGGGACGAAGGGAACATCAGGGAACATCAGGGGAAATAGAAGAAAAATCAAGAAAAAAATCAGATTAAAAAAAAAAAAAGGGAAACAAAGATAAATCTCATACAAATTAGAGATCAAGGTAAAATCAGGGGAAAAAAAGGGGAATCAAAGAAAAATTTGGGGGAAATTAAGGAAAATTCAGAGGAAAACAAGGGGAAACAATGATAAATCAAAGAGAAATTAGAGGAAAACAAAGAAATATCAGTAGAAAACAAAAATGGGAATCAACTAAAATTAAAGGGAAAATGGGAAGATAACGGGAATCAAAGAAAAGTTTGGGGAAATTAAACAAAATAGGGATCAAAGAAAATCAAGGAAAAATCAGATAAAGGGGGGAAACAAAGACAAATCTCAGAAAAATCAGAGGAAAGCAAAGAAAACCAAGGAAATATCAGTAAAAAAAATAAATGGGAATTTAAGAAATATTAGGTCAAAACAAAGAAATCAAGGAAAGTAGAAAAAGGGGAATCAAAGAAAAATTAGGGGACAAAAGTGAAATGAGTGGACTCAACATTCCTGAACGTCCTTCAGAGTCTTTGTTCTGATTTTTGTATTTTTCTGATAAAAACTGTGTTTTTGTTTTTTCAGGTACATCCTCCACGCTAAGAAAACTGCGTTTGTGGTGGAGCACGACTTCATCATGGCGACTTATCTCGCCGACAGAGTCATCGTGTTTGACGGGATTCCCTCCAAGAGCACTTCGGCCAACACGTGAGTCCCCGAGAGACTGTTTTTCAAAATAAAAGCCCTGTGACTGTATCCTGAGGTTGTTTGTGCGCTCAGTCCTCAGAGTCTTCTGGCCGGAATGAACCGTTTCCTGTCGCTGCTGGAAATCACGTTCAGACGAGACCCGAACAACTTCAGACCCAGGATCAACAAACAAAACTCCATCAAGGTAAAACTCAGGACGTTTGTTCTGACGTCAGCGCTGAATCTGTTTCTTTAAATCTCCTAAACCAAACCTGTGTTATGTCCCAGGACACGGAGCAGAAGAAGAGCGGGAACTATTTCTTCCTGGACGACTAAGACGACCTTCGAGACCAAGAGCGGCTTCCTGTGATGCGTTCATGAGTGTTCATCACAGCGCGAGCTCATTCACCGCCAGAACCACGGGGCTGCGCTCAGACGGCAGCAGACGTGTCGACGTCATACAGAGAGAAAAATAAACATACATAATTACCCATCAGCCTTTGTGTCCCGGGCTGCGCTCGTTAGCCAGCAGCGATGTTGTGAAACGTTTTAAAATCAGTGCATTGCATTTTCTGTCGCTCAGCCTGAAGAAACGAGGCTGCGTTCACACGCCAGCAACATTGTGGAACATGAAGAAGCGTATTTTAACACTCATGCATTTACAACAAATGGAAATAAACTTATGATACCACAAATGATCTCTCGTCTCCTGATCACCTGTCGTTAAAGTTTCTTCTCTGTGTGAAACATTTGTGAACCTGAACGTCTCCCAACGACTGCATCCTGCTGAATTAGCTCTTTCTGACGTCTACAGAGAACATTCAGGGCTTTTCAGTGACACCAGATTTTTCTTACAAGCAGCTGTTAGAACATTAAATAGATAAAGAAACAAGCAACTTTCCCAAAAAAGAAAGTAGTGAATTGTAAAGGTATTTTCTTTGTAAATAAAAATTCCAAACTTCAATTTCTAGTAATTGGACAATTCCCAAAAAGGTGCCAATGGTTTTAACATCTTGGCTCTGACAGTTTCCAACACTCTGGAAAATCATCTGTGAGAAATAACTTTTGTTTTGGGGAGATTAAAAACCTTAACATACATTTCCATCCAAATTCTTTTTTACTGAAAATCACAACAGTTGTGCCGTTCTTCTTTTAAAATAATGACATCGTCCTCTTGTTCCCTTTTTCTTTTTTTTTTTTTAAATATTCTGTTGAATATGTTTTGGTTTCTTTTGCCATGAAGCCTTTATATACGGAGCCCCTAAAGGGACAAGAAAAGGTAAAAAAGTAAATGGCAGAGATTGATTAAACAAAAGGAGAGAATAAAAGAGAAACCCAGAAAAAAAAAACGAGAGAGACATGAAAACAGCAGCATTTAAAAAATAAAAATCGACAAACAAACATTTTATGGCCGCTCACAGAGAACATTCAATCACATTAAACCCGACTTTTTTTTTTTTTTAATTCTCTTTATTTTTAACCCACGAGACAAAGATGAATATTTTACTTTTGTTCAGTTACATTCAAGGGATTTTTAAAATGTGAAATTTGGTTTTTTTTCTGTATCCTCCTGATCACCAGTCGTTAAAGTTTGGGGGACGAAGGGAACATCCTCTTGTTCCCTTTTTGTTTTTTGTTTTTTTTTACATATTCTGTTGAATATGTTTGGGTTTCTTTTGCCATGAAGCCTTTATATACGGAGCCCCGAAAGGGACAAGAAAAGGTACAAAAAAAAAAAGTGTCTAGTGCGCACGTGGTGTTATTATTATTATTTTTTTACCTTTTCTTGCCCCTTTAGGGGCTTCGTAATATCCTCCTGACTACCAGATAAAAAAAAAAGTTTTTCAAAATCAAATTACCCAACCTTTGTAAGGTTACTGGAATACTAACTTTTCTGTTTTATTTTTATTTTCTGTTTAAGAAACTGAACATTTAGTCCAAAACAGAACACCAAAAAAAATCATCATAATAATGAGTTTAATGGTTCATTTTCACTTTTGCTTTTCTTGTTTAGTTTTTCTTTGTTGTGCTTACTTGATGTGATACTTCAAAAAACAAAGGAATTACTTTGTGCACATCACAAACATTTTATTCTTCTTATACTGGAGCCATGAGTTGGTGATTGTCAGGTTAAAAATGTGGAAAAACTTCGTGTACCGTCCATTCTCAAGTGCAAGAATCACTCAGAATTGCACCTTTTTTTGTAACTTGGAAGAAAAAAAAAGTAAAATAGAGGAAAAAACGACTAATGTCCAGTGCAGAGGACATTTTTTAAACATTTAAAACTTGGCTTAAATAAAGTTAAAATAATTCATACCATTTCAGATGTGTCGTTAAGAGACGCTTTTGAAACGTGCACCAAAATTTGCACAAAAAAAGTACAATGCACTCACTTTTTCTCCTCTTATAAAATGCACCTTGACTGAAAAAAAGGTTGCATATCCAGATTTTTATAAATACGGAGCTCCTAAAGGGACAAGAAAAGGTTAAAAAAAAATTAATAATAATTTCATGTGCGCACTAGAAACTTTTAGATGCTCACCTGAAACTTTTAGATGCTCACCTGACAGTTTTCTTCTCTACAAAATGACAATACAAGAGTCAGTGCGTTTTATCACCTGACAGTTTTATTATAAGGACATTGCTGCTTTGCTTGCAAGTCGTCATGGTTACGTTGTGTCCGAGAGAAACCTGAAGAGAATTTTGAAGTCTTATGGTCTGTTTGGACGTACAGGATTCACCGTTTTGGATCGTGTGTTTGATTTTTGTAGAGGGACAGCTTCAAACATCTGAGCAGCTCTGTGGCTGTTGTTGGATGTTCACAAAATGTCACCTAAAAGTTTCAGGTGAGCATGTGAAATTAATTTTTTCTTTTTTACCTTTTCTTGTCCCTTTAGGGGCTCTGTACATCTGAAATGGTTTGAATTCTTTTAACTTTATTTAAGCCAAGTTTTAAATGTTTAAAAGATGTCCTCTGCACTGGACATTAGTCGTTTTTTGCACCATTTTACTTTTTTTTTGCTTTTTTTCTTCCAAATGACTAAAAAAGGTGCAGTTCTGAGTGATTCTTGCACTTGAGAATGGACGATACACGAAGTTTTTCCACATTTTTAACCTGACAATCACCAACTCACCAGTTTAAAAAGAGTAACCACTGAAGTTTCACAACGAAAACATGCGTGATGTGCATAAAGTGCAAAGTAATTCCTTTGTTTTTTCAAGTATCAGACCAAGTGAGCACAACAAAGAAAAACTAAACAAGAAAAACAAAACGAAAGTGATGATGAACCGTTAAACTTATTCTTATCTTGATTTTTTGGTGTTTTGTTTTGGACTAAATGTTCAGTTTCATGTGTAGTGGACACATGAAATCTCAAACAGAAATAAAAAATAATGTTTTCAGTATTCTAACAACCTTAGAAAGATAAAGGAATTAAAAAAATGATATTGGAAAACTTTTTTTTTACCTGGTAGTCAGGAGGAAAACCTTTAATTATGTACGAATGTGGAATCGTCTTTTATTTTATTTTTCCTTCTGTTTTCTCGAGATAAAACGGGAAAATTTATCTCGTCTTCAGCTGGGATTCACAATATTTTTTTTTTAGCTGTTAAAAAACAAATTGTTTTATTTTATTTTATTCACAAAGACCCAACATGAAGAAAAGATAATGAATCTTCTCGTCTTCACCTCCATGAGTTCAGCATTTAGCAACTTACAATCAAAAGACGTTTACAAAATATTTCATTCAAACACCTTATAAAATGTTTGAAAGAGTCTTTTATCGATGCTGAAATCTCCTCAAAAGCTGCAGAAAAAATATAAAATCTACAAGAAAAAAACAGTTTGTGATTAAAGGAGAACAAAAGTTTTGAAAAAGCAACAAAATCAGAATCTTCAACCAAAAATTCTTTATTCAATAACAGAAAAATTCAACACAGACGACAGCTTTTTGTTTCCGTACAGCAGTTTTCCAAACTCAAAGAAAGAAAAGAAAAGAAAAAATAAGGCACTGATTGATTTAACAAAAAAGAAACCCAGAAAAAAAAAAACGAGAGACATGAAAACAGCAGCATTTAAAAAAACAAAAATCTACAAAG
The DNA here is from genome assembly GCA_008086565.1 of Thalassoma bifasciatum. Lineage (NCBI taxonomy): Eukaryota > Metazoa > Chordata > Actinopteri > Labriformes > Labridae > Thalassoma > Thalassoma bifasciatum. The sequence goes on along the minus strand of RPOG01000477.1, from coordinate 255,630 downwards.
AAACATTTTATGGCCGCTCACAGAGAACATTCAATCACATTGAACCCAACTTTTGTTTTTTTATCTCTTTATTTTTAACCCACGAGACAAACGTGAATATTTTATTTTTGTTCGGTTACATTCAAGGGATTTTTAAAATGTGAAATTTGGTTTTTCGTTAAAGTACAATTTGTGTTTCTGTTGATTTTCGGCGACGGGGCGAAAAAGAAGAAGCAAAAGTTTTACACTAAAGTTGGATTTGGGACATTTTTCTAACGTTACAACAACAAACAAACGAACTTTCAGCAGCTCAAACTAAAGTAAATCCTTCAACTTTTACAAACTTTACGTCGACTTTGACAAACATTTAATCGACGGCTGAAAACGAGACGTAAAATGTCTGAAAGTGTTGACGTTTCCTTTGACTCGCCTAAATTCACCGACGTTTACAGCAGAGATTGTTTCTGCTTTCAGTATCCTCTCACCTGATTGGCTGAGACCTAGTATCCTCTCTCTCGGCCCCGCCCCCTGTTGGAGGCGTAAAACTGGTAATTGAACGCCGCCCCTGACTCCGCCCCTCCCCCGTATCCCCTCCTCCTGGTCGCCCCCCTCCCCCTCCCTCTCTCTCTCTGGTACCTCCTGGCTCCGCCTCCTCTGAAGCTCGCCGTTCTGAACCCCGGCTGCTCGTCCCAGTCGTCCTCCGTGCTGCACGCCACCGACTCCGTCATGCTGAGGAAATCCATCTGGCTGAGTTCTGGCGCCCCCAGCTGGACGTAAGCGTTGGGTGGTTTTGCGTAGCTCTGATAACCGTACGGCGCGTTGTTGTTGTTGTTGGGCGGCGTCGAACCCGAGGAGATGCTTTCGTAAGACGCCAAAGAGCCCGGCGTGCTGAGCGGCTTCATGTTCGCCGTGGAGTCGCCGGCGTTAGAAACCAGCTGGAAGAAAAAACAAGAAAACACTTTTAAACATCTCACCATCAAACAAACTTTTGTCTGTTTTTGTAAATTTGTGAATCTTTTTTAAAACCTTTAACCACGAATGTGTCAGCGCTGACGCGAAACTGTTGCACGATAAAAAAAAAATCGTGTGGTTATTACGGTAATTTCACTCAGACATTTAAGGAAACCACTTTTTTTTTTTTTTACTTTTAAGCGATTCAGACTTTTTTTTTTTCTGGACTGGTCTCTGTAACTTTATACTATTAATAAAAAAACAACTTTCATTAAAAATAAAGCAAAAACACTTGCTTAGATTTCAGTTTTTGCAAAATATAAACGAGTTCACATTCTAGAAACTTTGCTGATACAACAAATTTTAGAAAAAAATATATTTGTTTTCCTCTTTTTTTAATTTAATATCAGTTAAATTTTTCAAAATAACTTGAGGTCAAGACCCCAAGGTTGAGAAAGTCTGGTTTAAGGAAAGAGAAGTTTCCAATTTTTGACTTTTTCTTCCCAAAAACTTGATATTTTGTCTCGGGGCTCCGTATTTATAAAATCTGGATATGCAACCTTTTTTTCAGTCAAGGTGCATTTTATGAGAGGGGAAAAAGTGAGTGCATTGTACTTTTTTGTGCAAATTTTGGTGCATATTTCAAAAGTGTCTCTTAACGACACATCTGAAAATGGTTTGAATTATTTTAACTTTATTTAAGCCAAGTTTTAAATGTTTAAAAGATGTCCTCTGCACTGGACATCAGTAGTTTTTTGCTCCATTTTACTTTTTTGTCTTCCAAATTACTAAAAAAGGTGCAGTTCTGAGTGATTCTTGCACTAAAGAATGGACGGTACACGAAGCTTTTCCACATTTTTAACCTGACAATCACCAACTCATGGCTCCAGTATACGAAGAATAAAACGTTCGTGATGTGCACAAAGTGCAAAGTAATTCCTTTGTTTTCAAGAACAGCGATCGTTTTTTCAAGTATCACATCAAGTAAGCACAACAAAGAAAAACTAAACAAGAAAAACAAAAGTGAAAATGAACCATTAAACTCATTATTATGTTGATTTTTTGGTGTTCTGTTTTGGACTAAATGTTCAGTTTCATGTGTAGTCTCAAAAATGTAAATAAAAAAAAAATGATATTTTTTGTCAGTATTCTAACAACCTTAAAAAGATAAAGGAATTAAAAAAAAAGGATAATTGTTGATAAAAAAACAACTTTCATTAAAAATAAAGCAAAAACACTTGCTTAGATTTCAGTTTTTGCAAAATATAAACGAGTTCACATCCTAAAAACTTTGCTGATACAACAAATTTTAGAAAAAAAAATATTTTTTTTCCTCTTTTTTTAATTTAATATCAGTTAAATTTTTCAAAATAACTTGAGGTCAAGACCCCAAGGTTGAGAAAGTCTGGTTTAAGGAAAGAGAAGTTTCCAATTTTTGACTTTTTCTTCTCAAAAACTTGGCTTTTTGTCTCAGAATTTCAACTTTGATATCTCAGGTTTCACCTTTCACCCAAAAGCAGCCACATGTGGCATTATTATGTTTTTTCCCTCCTCAAACCTCGTGACTTACGGAGACTAGTAGTGAGTAAACGGCCAAATCCAGATGCTCGGCACCAAGCAACCAATCTACATCATCAACCCAGAATGCATTGCTGCAGTAAAACAATGGCTGAAGGATAGAAACTGTGGCTGTTTTCCAAACCGCCTACTACATACTACAGTAGGAGGTAGTAGGCACTGCCTACTACCTCCTACTGTAGTATGTAGTATGTAGTATGACTGTTTTGTTGGACCTGTTTAGTCGTATACTACTCTGGATTTCAGGAAGTGGAGCTGATGGATTTTTTCTAATGTTTAATTTCATCATAAGTAAACCATGAGTACATTTGGCATTTCAGTCATTAATTCACCACATCAATCAGTGGTGAAGTTACAGGAGCAATAAAAGTAGATAAGTTAAATTAGATGTCAATGAGATACAAAGGAAAATAAATAAATGAAATTAAGCATGTGAAGGAAGTTGTAATTTTTTTTGAGAGTTGTTATGGTTTTTTCATTATTTTAGTGGTTCAAGGAACATTTTTAATTCATTTAGAAAAACAACAAATTCAGGGAGAGATAAAAGTCCCGATTTTATCACATTTGTAAAGGTATAAAATAAAGCAAAATTGCCATATTTGATTTTTTTTAATCTTGCACCAAAAGTTATCGTGTATTGAAAATAAATCTGAAACCAACTGACTTTTTATTTTTCCAGCTGGTGTAAAAACTGCGTCCTCATTACCCACGTAGGCTGTTAGTGTAAAATAAAAAGTGATCAATGATTTAGGGGCTTTTATGAATTTGGTAAAAGTAAACAGCTCTTTCATGATGAAGTGAGCAGATTTACAGCTGTTTCTTTCCTGTCACTTCACTTTTATCTCTGGGACCGTTTCACATTTTTGTTGTTGTGTTGTAGTTGACGACTAAATAAGGTCATCCACAGTCATTAAGTGGAGTTGGACTCGCGGGGGTTTGAGACAAACGCCATTAGCGCCGTGCATTGTGGGAAACAGTACGCCAGGTAGACTGGTCCGTTACAGACTGAGAAATTTTCTCCGATCAGTAGAAACATCCGGGAACTTGTAGTTTACTACAGATCTCGCAAGTTTTCGCATACTGTCTACTAAATACTGAATTTCAGCCGAAGTAGTAGGCACCGCTAGTGTAGTAGGCGGTTTGGAAAACAGCCCGTGTTTTAAACTGTATTTTCTTTTTAAAGAAAAACCAATTTGTTATGTCTGTAACAACAAATTCTAGTTTGAGACGAACATTTAAGCAGATTCTTGCCTGTTAGTCCTGACAGTCGAGGTTCCTTTAAGAAATCATTGAGTGGTGACATCATCATTTCAGTGAGTCATATTAAGATCTTGCACATTTTTCAGGAATCAGCGTCTCTACATATTTGAAAATTTCACTCAAAATCAGAGGAACTGAAAAATTTGAGTCCTTAATTTTTTCCTGTTTCTTGTTTTGTTCATGAAAAGTTGTTGTTTTTTTTTACCATGTGGTTGTTGTTGACCGGAGGTTCCCCCATCAGCAGCGCTCGGCTCAGACTCTCTCCGTGCTCCTTCATGTGGCCTGATGGGAAAATAAAAACATTATTTTAACAACGTGTTTCTCTTCGGCTCCTCCTAATGGCGAGGATGTGTACTGCGTTCACACCAAACACGAAGAAAAAGTTATTTTGCGTCAGAAAGTTCAAGTAAAGTCGAGTTATTCCAGTGATTAAAGCGTTTATTCGTCTTATTTTGGCGTCTACGAACCGAATCCAGGAAGCATTCCCACGACGCTGCTGTTGGCGATGTTGGCGATGGGCGGAGTCCCCAGGAGACCGGCGCCCTGAAGAGAACGTGGTCCATGCATGGGGTCTCTGTTGGGGGGCTGGTGCTGCTCCATGGCGCCCTGACCCACGTGCAGCTCGTCGGAGGAAGGTGACGCCTGGTACGCCATCGAGGAGGGGGGGTACCCGCCCGGGGGGGGGTAGATCTGGTGTCCCGGGCTGTGACCCGGCTGGTACCCCTGAGAGATCGGCGGAGGAAACGAGAACGTAGGATTCTGGGAGGGGTACCCCAGCGGGAAACTTTGATTCCTGGCGGGGGGCATTTGGTGCTGTTGCCACGGCGGCGGCTGCATCCTGTGAGGAGGGGGGTGGGCGATCGAGTACCCCCCCTGGCTGTGAGAGGGGTCGCTGGGGTGAGGAGGGTCAGTGGGCGGAGCTTGGTGGTCGTACTGAGGGGGGGGTAGGACTCCTGTGG
>RPOG01000477.1:123786-243931 GCA_008086565.1 Thalassoma bifasciatum | reverse complement strand
GGGAGGGGGGGGCAGGAGGGGAGGAGCGGGTGAGGGAGGAGGGATGGAGGAAGCTCTGAGCAGCAGCTGGAGACGGAGCGATGGGAGCGATGAAGGTCGGAGCTGACGAAGACGAGGGAGGGGGGGAGGAGGCCGGGGGGAGGACAGGAGTGATGAAAGAGAGGAAAGACGATGATGTCACAGGGGTGGGCGGAGCTCCAGCGGCGGTGGCGTAGGAGAGAGCGTTTGGTTTCACGTCAGCCTGGTTGGAGCTCAGGAGGTCGGGGGCGGAGTCAGGGACGTCTGGAGGAGGTTTGGTGGTCGGGGTCGTTAGAGGGGGGGTGGAGGATTTAGGTCGTTCTCCAGCAGAGGGCGACGGAGCTCTGACGTCTTCAACCGGACTCTTCTAAAAAAAAAAAAAAAATCATTTCATAATTTCTCATCTTTGACAGTTATTTGAAAAACTTAGAAACTCTAACGTTTCTTGTATTTTAGATTCTTTGGAGTAAAAATTCAAAATTTGTCATTTTTAATCTCTTCAGAGAAATTAAAAAGGGATTAATTTAATTTACCGTCTTGTTTCTCTGAGATTTCCTCTTCTCTCCTCCTTTTTTCCTCCCTCCATCACCAGAACCACCGAACTGAGCCTGACAGAAAAAAAATAACATTTTAAAGTTTTATTTTTTATTTCTTGTTGTTTTCTTAGTCTTAGAAAAAGTCAAAATTCTGGAGTTGTACCAGGAATTCTGATAAACAAAAATATTGTTCAAAGTCAACTTGAAAATTCTGATATGTTCTGAAAGTTGAAAAATCAACAACAAAAAAGTTCAAAAGAAAATAATTTATATTAATTTCTGAATTCACAAAACGTTAGAAATCTAAGAAAAAGAAAATTGAGAAAAATGTTGAAATTTAAAAAAACACCAAAAAATGTTCATGGGGAAAAAATAATTTCACTCTCAATTTTAAAAAAATTGAAATAAGAAAGAAAACAAATGGGATTCCTAATTTAAAAATATATTTTTGGGAATTTTCAGAGTTTAAAAAATGTCAAAACTCTGGAATACAACAAGAAATTCTGAGGAAAAAAAAAATTCAAAGATGAATTTAAGAATAGTCCCGAAATGTTTAAATTTGAAAAAGAGAAATCAACAAAATTAAAGAGGAAAAAGTTCAATTTTGGAAGCTGAAAAAGTGAGAAGTCTGAGAAAAAAACAAAATGTTGAGAAAATATATGTAAATCCCTGTTTGAAACTTGAATTCCTAGAACTATTTCAGAGTTATGAGACAGAAATAAAAGTTTGGAGAACAAGATTGAATTCTGTGATAAACTTTAAATCCCTTGAAAAAAAGTCAAATCAGAATTTTTTCTACATTTTTTCTACATTTTGTTTTCTGACCTTGACTTGAACATGTTTAAAAGTGAACCTCATCCTCTCCCGTACCTGACTTTTATATTAATAATATTAATTTTCTCCACTGACCCCGAGAGCGGGGAAACTCTGCTCGTCCCTGAGCTGAATCTCCACCAACGCCACGTTCCTCTCCTCCTCCTCTTTGGCCAAACGCTGCTCCTCTGTCAGACCGAACGCCGGCTCCACGGCGCTCACAGACTTCCTGAAACAAACATTTAAGAGTTTACGCGTGAATCATGGTTAATGTTCCAGTTANCCACCTGACATGGAAATTGTTCCAGTCACCAATGAAGTGAAAAAACCTTTTTTATCAGTATTTCAGAGAAATCTACAAACTTTTCCACTTGGTCACAAATGTCATTTGGGCTCCTCTGGCTGATGCAGTTTCCTGTTTCCTGTTTTATTCTCTTCACTTTAAAATAAAAGTCTAATGTTACGGTTGCACCACCCTGACATTTGACAAGGTGAAAATTATGGGACAAAAGTTTTTTACATTTCTCAACAGCTTTAAAATTCTTTTTATTTGCAAAGAATGTTTTATTTAAAAAGGTTCAAGCATAAAATAATGCCACTGTATTTTTAATTTCCATTTACAATAACTGACATTCAATTTTTAGAGTTTAATTACTGTGGATACTTGTCAGGACGGTTGCACCACCTGACATTTTGGGGGTTTGAGGAACCAAAACACAAAAAAACATGTTATATTTTAATAGTTTAAAGATGTGTTCAAATAACACAGGTTTCATAGAATAAAGAAATACATGTGATGAAATACTCAATTCATGATGGAAGGAAATATTGCACTCGGACACAAAAAAGGGGACGTCACGTCATTGACCCATATGTGTGTGTGTGTGTGTTACCTCCATGTCCGTTGCTGAGTCTCTTGTCTCTGTTGACCACGGTGCTCCAGCTGTTTTCATCACAGGGAGGACGAAGGTTCCACAGAGGAACCTGTCTGCAAACACACACACACACACACACACACACACACACACACATATTAAACACAGTCTGTAATGGAATAAAATGTGTGTGTGTGTGTGTGTGTGTGCAGTGTGATCTACCTCTTGCAGTTCAGTTCCTCTATAAAAACCGTCACTGGGCCGTTGTCTGGTGGAGCCTCTTTGACGGTGGCGTTGTAGCTCCGCCCACTCCCCTCGAGGCGGACCTACGGGCGCCACACACACACACACACACACACACACACACAGTTGAATAAATCAGGACTAGATAAAGTCGATTTAAACATAAGTCCCTGAACTCATCACAGACCTGGCAGCGATCTCCTGCTGTGAACTGCATCCCTGCAGCGATGGAATAATCCAACCTCTGCTGAGCTGAAACCAAAGAAACAACAAATAAAAGTAAAATCGTTTCCAATTCCAGCTTCATTTTCTTGAATAAATCATATTTTTTTTATTTTAAGGCTTCAAGCTGCAGTTCTGTAATTGACCACCGGGGGCTGAGTCCAAAGTGAGTTAATCTCCATTGAGCTTTATGTTAAAACTCAGCAGCATCTTAGAGAGTTTTTTCTTCTTCTTGGGTTTTTTTTTTGTTCACTCACCTCTCTTGGATTTGTGCCAGACGTCGTACTCGATGTTCCTGAGCAAAGTCGGGTTCAGTGAACGCCACACCCTCTCTGACAGCCGACCACGCCCACGGCCCTGATACACACACACACACACACACACACACACACACACTCAGTTACTCTATGATACTGAGGTAAAAATAATGTGCCTAAGTGTGTTTAATGTGTGTGTGTGTGTGTGTGTGTGTGTGTGTGTGTGTGTGTGTGTGTGTGTGTGTGTTACCCTGTTGTTGTGTCTCGAAGTCGACGTGTTTGTCCCGTTTTCTACCCTGAAAATTGAAAACGTAATTAGATCACACAGTTTTATTATTTCTGTAAACTTTCTCCTGACGTTAGTCATCAAAACCTGTTCTAAAGAAAATATCTAGATTAAAAGAACTTAATCTTATTTAGCCTTTAGCTCATGTTTAAGCATTTAGCTCATGTTTTAGCCTTTAGCCTGTGTTTTAGCCTTTAGCTCATGTTTTAGCCTTTAGCCTGTGTTTTAGCCTTTAGCTCATGTTTTGGCCTTTAGCCTGTGTTTTAGCCTTTAGCTCATGTTTTGGCCTTTAGCCTGTGTTTTAGCCTTTAGCTCATACTTATGCTTCTAGCATATATTTTAGCCTTAAGCTCACGTTTTAGCCTTTAGCCTGTGTTTTAGCCTTTAGCTCATACTTAAGCCTCCAGCATATATTTTAGCCTTAAGCCTGTGTTTTAGCCTTTAGCTCATACTTAAGGCACTAGAGTATATTTTAGCCTTTAGCTGGTGTTTTAGCCTTAAGCTCATGTTTTAGCCTTTAGCCTGTGCTCTATCTCTCTCCTGTTTCTCTTTCTTCTGCTTTTCTGTCTCTTTTCTGTCAGTCAAGCTCCTGTTTTAGCCTTTAGCTCATGTTTCAGCCTTTAGCAGATGTTTTAGCATTTAGCTTTTGCTCTAGCCTTTGATCTTTGATTCAGCTATATTATCTAGCTTATATATTAAGCTTATATTATTTAGCTTATATTATTTAGCTAATGTTATAGCCTTTAGCCTGTGTTTTAGCCTTTAGCTCATGCTTTAGCCTTTAGCTCATGTTTTAGCCTTTAGCCTGTGCTCTATCTTGCTCCTGTTTATCTTTCTTCTTCTCTTCTGTTCTGTCAGACCAAATTCTGTTTCCACCATTTCTACTAAATAAATCACACACAAATCACATTTTCTCACTCATAAACCTAATTAGCCTGTGAGGTGTTGTCATAGAGACGTCAAAATAAATAAATAAATAAATTTGATTTAATAGCATTTTATATATAGCATGTTTTTTTTAGCGCTGATAATCTCATTTTACGTTGTAGATTAAAATCAGTCGTATGTTTTAGAGATGAGACTTTTTCATGATTACTTCAAATGTCCTCACTGTCCCTTTAAGGGGAAACTGAATTAATTATTTGACGTAAAGTTTGTTAAGGGTTCTTTACCAGAGCGGCTCTCCAGGGTCGACGTCGGACTCGTCGCTGCTCGCACACGTCGTCATGTTGTCGTCGATGAGCGGATCCTGAGGTCGTGACCCTCGCTGACACACGTTCAGGAGGCTGCGGTCGACTTTGAGGACGTCGTCGTACAACAACTCGAATAAAATCGCTGAAACAGAAAAATACTCGCGTGTGAAAATATTACAGCAACAGAAGTGGAGGCAAAACTCTCAGGGCTCCCCCTGCTGGATGGATGTGGTATAAATCACTGTTACTGGTTTTAACTCGAACACTCACACTGACACATCGACGCGTTCTTGACGTGGCTGACAGGATAAACGCTGTCGTAGTGATTCCCGTTCAGGAAACACAACCGCACCTGAGGAACAAAAACAAACATTAACACAGAACTGAAAAGGTCACAAACAAACACTTAAAACTTATATGAAGCCAAATTTTAACAGGTTTGAATAACAGAGAGTGCTTTGGCTTCAAAAAGAAAATTTTAACTTGAAAGGTAAAGAAAAAATAATAAATGAAATCTGTTTAATATTTTCCAAATTCCGTTTTTAATTCTTTATAATTCTGTTTTTTACCTATTTTATCACCATACAGATTGTGCTTTTTGTGCCAGTGAATAAAATGTCTGTTAAAAATCCTTAAATTTATTGATTTAATTCATCATTGCAAAGTATTTCAAATCAAATTATCCTTTTTTCATCAGTTCTAGTACGGTGCTTGTGCTTAGTTGGTTGTGTTAACATACATTTATTATTTTAATTCAGCTCTTTTTCAGTTATATAGACTATTTTTAAGTTAAATAGTCTATGTTCTTAATTTTAATACTGCTTTTGTGCAATGACAATAAAGGAAGTCTAAGTCTATAAGTCAATAAAAGTTGGTGTTGTGAGAAAGTCAGTCATTTTTCTGAGATATAAAGGTGAAACTATGAGATAGTTAGTTGTATTTCTGTGTTTATATATTAAAATTGGGAGGCAACATGTTTAAGTTGTGTGATTAAAATTCAAAATTTTAAGGAAAAAGTCTTAATTTTAAGATGAAAAAATGTCAGTTACAAGATAAAGCATCAAAATCATAAGATAAATGCAAATAATGACATAAACATTATTAATTCATGATTGTAATCAAAGAGTCAGAATGTGACGTGAAAGCTTCAAAACAGCAAAATCCAATAGAGGTAGAGTTTGAATGATAAAACTAGAAATACTAAAGTTATCAATTGATCGACTGAAGTGAATATTTTTAGTCTCATTAAAGCAGAAAAATCCTCAAATAAAAAAAAAAGCTTCAGAAATCCTGTCGTGGTGCGTTCAGTGTCACCTTGTCCTTGAAGTTGTTTTTTGTGATGTTGACTGCAGGTTTCCCCGGCTCCTGAAAGATCTCAAAATCCCTCCTACACACACACACACACACACACACACACACACACACACACACACAATAAAACAGAGAGAGATGAACCATGTGGGTCAGAGCTGATGATGAAGCTTCTATGACTCATCAACATCCAGCTCTGAACTCGACTATAAACCAGTTTTCGCTCTTTTATCCATGAACCTTCTGCAGGTTTGTCTCTTTAAAATCAGCTGTTTCAAGTGGAGGCAGATCAGTTACACCTTAAAGACACTAATTCCCAACCTGTGGTCCGCGGCCCCCCGGCGGGCCGTGAAAGTATTGCGAATGGGCCGCCAAATTCCCCAAAAAAGTCTGGTCCAAGTGAAGTGTAAATACAAGATACAAATAAACAGAATAATGTTAAGAATGTTAAAACTCAGCCATGTTTAAAGGAAATTAACAATGTTCAGATATGTTCAAAATTTAATAAAACCCAAAATGTAATAACTGCAAAATGTAATAAGGCCAATAATTTTTTTATACATTCTTATTGTTAAGTTTCGGGCTCTGCACTTTAGTTACATTTTTGACAAATTATTACATTTCGGGTTTTATTACATTATTATTACATGTTACGTTTCATGAATGAATATCTGAACATTTTTAATACCCTGACCGGGTTTGCAACTGAGTTTTAACATTTAAAACATTCTGTTTATTTATAACCTTCTTTATTTATTTGTATCTTGTATCTTTATATAATTACACTCCACTAAAATCAAACTATTTTGGAAATGATTTGCACTTGCAATTCCTTCGCGACCCACCAGGGGGCCGCGACCCACAGGTTGGGAATCACTATTATTTTTTTTATTTTTATTTTTGCCAATAACAATTTTATTGAAGATTTTTCAAACATTACAACATTTAGAAAACACGTACGAAGACATAACCAGAAAAAAATAAAATCAGACACTACAACAATAAACATATAGGTAAAAATAACCCAAAACAGACGGGAATCACGATTATAAAGATGCAAATATACAGAACAATGCTTAAATGTTGAAAGTGAGCAACAGTTTTAAGAATTAAAAAACGTAAATATATTCTTATATTTAAAAAAGTTCTTTAACAGGGCATGTTAGAGCCCAATATGTAGAAAAAAAATTATGTTACAAAACCCAAGATGTAATAACTTCTCCAAAATGTATTGAAAGTGCTTATCCCAAAATGTTTAGAGTTTAATTTGAGTTAAAGAATTATTACACAGTTAACATGCTGAGATTTAATTTAATTTCTCTTACTTGTAAATAACAGCGAGTGCGTTGATCTCCACTTCTCCCACCCATTGCTAAAAAACAAAGAGGAGAATAAACATCACTGCATTAAAATCAGATGTTCATAAAATGCTAGAAGACAGAATAATATATTTGAAAATATTTGAAAAAAGAGGAGGTACCTGTGGGTCCTGGAGCTTGAACAGATATTCCTCAAAATCACCTTCAATAAACTAAAACACAGAAATATAAAGGATGTGATTATCTGAGTTTTAAGTCCAGGTTTCGATCGTAAAATATTAAGAGGCAAATGTAAACAATGGAATTCTGGGAAATGTAGTGGGTGAGGCTGCATGATGATAAGATTATAGTCAAAAATCTTTCACTTTCATTTCACGCTCTACAAATATGAAGCTTATTTATGTCAAAGAAACTATATTTATGTATAATTCTCACTCCAGATTAGTGTAATCTGCACAATCTGATCCTCAAATTTGATCATCTCAGCTGTGAGTGAAACATAAAGAGAGATTATTTGTGTTTGTTGACAGTTTTCAGGAGACTCACAGCTTCGTAGTTTTCTCTGTTCTGCTTCAGAAACTCCACACATTTGGCTCTGACTTTAGTGTGAAGACTTTGTGAATGCAGCACCTGAAAAAAAAGACAATAATAAACAATCAAAACAAGACTTTACATCAGAAAAACACACTTTACTTTAAATATGCGCTTTATGAAAAGGTTATGAAGGTTATGAAACTCACACCCCAAACAGAATCTCATTTAAAAAAGTGATAATTTGAGTTTTTTAAAGTTTAATTATGACAAATATGAACTTTTAATAGTAGAAATCTGTGTAAACTCTTTCTGTCTTTAATTCGGCTTTGATTTGACATTTGCTTAGTCACAACAAACACACCTTCCTCTCTCTCTGCAGCTTGTTTACATTGTTGTTTACATTGTTTGTTTACATTGTTTACACTTGTACCTGTTCAGCAACAGCCCGGAACAAACAGGATCCATCTTTAGCGATTTTCTTCCTCTGAAAACCCAGAGACCTGAGAAATTCATCCATGTGTTTGTCTGCGTTTCTGTCCTCGCTGCTCTGCATGTTCTGCTAAAGTTAGCCTCAGAAACTCAAACTGCGTCTTTAAAAAGCTTCAAATCTTCAAACTTCACCGGCTCAAAGTCCTGGTTTCACACCGGAAGCGTTTCAAATGTTGACATTTGGGATGAAATCGCAGCTAAACGCCACAGAAACTTCTTCTTCTTCTTCTTTCGTTTTCCAGGAAGCTTCGTTCATCCCTGTGAGAAAGTGAAACTTTAGCTCAGACTTAGCAGCGGAGCTAACACATGCTAACGGGGACACGCCCCCTTTCCGGGGACACGCCCCCTTTCCCCGCCGCCACTATAAAAGCAGCTCCAACGCTCCACGCTGTTTCCGTCAACCCCACCAAAATAAAAGCACAACTCAACTATAGCGTGTTTTATTTGTGAAATACTCGGGTTAAAATGTTACAAAAGCAGGGGTGAAAGTTTCTTAAATTCTTGCTGGTACTAAACCTTCATCTATAGAAGCCTACGGAAGAGGATTAGGGCCACTGAGAAAAAAAAAATCTTAAAAAAAAAAAAATCAGAATTCTGAGAAAAAAGTCAGAATTCTGAGATTAAAGTCAGAATTCTGACTTTTTTCTCAGAATTCTGACTTTTTTTTTGAATTTATAGATCTAAAAAAAAAAAAAAAAGTCAGAATTCTGACTTTAATCTCAGAATTCTGAGTTTTTTTTTTTTGAATTTTTTTTTTTACTCAGAGGCCCTAATCCTCTTCTGTACATTTCCAACAATTTGAAAAAAAAGAAAAAAAAAAAAATTGGCTTTTTTCTTTTTAGATTTTTTTTTGTCCCCATTAGGTCTAAATTTTTAGACAAAAGTCAAACTTATTACTTAAAAGATCAAAATTTGAGATAAAATATCAGATTCTTGAGATAAAAAGATGAAATCATTGGGGGAAAAAAAGTCAAAATTTCAATTGAGAAAGTTGAAAATTTGTGATAGGACCTTTTTTTTATTTTTAAGATAAAATATCAAATGAAAATTTGAATTTATGAGGAAAAAAAACTAGATATTCAGATTAAGAAGTCAAAAAATTTGAGATTATGTATCAAAATTTTAGGTAAGAAGTCAAAATTATTAGTTAAAAAGTCAAATTTTCATAATAAAATATCAGAATTTGAAGATAAAAAGTTGAAATCATGAGGAGAAAAGTCTCATTATCTAGTCTATTGGTTAATATCTTTCTGCCACTATAAAAACAGACCCAACGCTCTACGCTGTTTCCTTTAAGCCCACCAAAATAAAAGCACAACTCAACTATAGCGTGTTTTATTTGTGAAATACTCGGGTTAAAATGTTACAAAAGCAGGGGTGAAAGTTTCTTAAATTCTTGCTGGTACTAAACCTTCATCTATAGAAGCCTACGGAAGAGGATTAGGGCCACTGAGAAAAAAAAAATCTTAAAAAAAAAAAAGTCAGAATTCTGAGAAAAAAGTTAGAATTCTGACTTTTTTCTCAGAATTCTGACTTTTTGTTTTTTGAAATTTTAAATCTAAAAAAAAAAAAGTCAGAATTCTGAGAAAAAAGTCAGAATTCTGAGAAAAAAGTCGGAATTCTGACTTTAATCTCAGAATTCTGACTTTTTTTTTTTGTTTTTTTGTTTTTTTTCTCAGAGGCCCTAATCCTCTTCTGTACATTTCCAACAATTTGAAAAAAAAAAGAAAAAGAAAAAATTGGCTTTTTTCTTTTTAGATTTTTTTTTTTGTCCCCATTAGGTCTAAATTTTGAGACAAAAGTCAAACTTATTACTTAAAAGATAAAATATCAGATTCTTGAGATAAAAAGATGAAATCATTGGGGGAAAAAAGTCAAAATTTCAATTGAGAAAGTTGAAAATTTGTGATAGGACCTTTTTCTTATTTTTAAGATAAAATATCAAATGAAAATTTGAATTTATGAGGGAAAAAAACTAGATATTCAGATTAAGAAGTCAAAAATTTGAGATTATGTATCAAAATTTTAGGTAGAAAGTGAAAATTATTAGTTAAAAAGTCAAATTTTCATAATAAAATATCAGAATTTGAAGATAAAAAGTTGAAATCATGAGGAGAAAAGTCTCATTATACAGTCTATTGGTTAATATCTTTCTGCCACTATAAAAGCAGCCCCAACGCTCCACGCTGTTTCCGTCAACCCCACCAAAATAAAAGCACAACTCAACTATAGCGTGTTTTATTTGTGAAATACTCGGGTTAAAATGTTACAAAAGCAGGGGTGAAAGTCGTCTTAAATTCTTGCTGGTACCAAACCTTCATCTATAGAAGCCCATTTCCAACAATTTGAAAAAAAAGATTAAAAAAAAATTGGCTTTTTTCTTTTTAGATTTTTTTTTTGTCCCCATTAGATCTAAATTTTGAGACAAAAGTCAAACTTATTACTTAAAAGATCAAAATTTGAGATGAAATATCAGATTCTTGAGATAAAATGATGAAATCATTGGGGACAAAAAAGTCAAAATTTCAATTGAGAAAGTTGAAAATTTGTGATAGGACCTTTTTTTTATTTTTAAGATAAAATATCAAATGAAAATTTGAATTTATGAGGAAAAAAAACTAGATATTCAGATTAAGTCAAATTTTCATAATAAAATATCCGAATTTGAAGATAAAAAGTTGAAATCATGAGGAGAAAAGTCTCATTATACAGTCTGTGGTTAATATCTTTCTGCCACTATAAAAGCAGACCCAACGCTCCACGCTGTTTCCGTCAACCCCACCAAAATAAAAGCCCAACTCAACTATAGCGTGTTTTGTTTGTGAAATAATAGGGTTAAATCGTTACAAAAGTAAAATACAAACGCTTTTAATCCCTAACTGATCAAATTATTTTCATATTTGATTGTGCAATGTAGTTGGCAGGGAATAAAAAGTCACATCCGGTTTTTATTGTGGAGGGAAACAAACCGCGAGCTGTAAAACTCGGACGTTTTTTCTTTCAGCAGCATAATTTAATTTAACGAAAAAATTCGAGATTACTAAAAAGTTAATCCAAAATTTAATAAAAATTTGTAAAACAAAATTAAAATATATATATATATTCCCAAACTTCTCTTTATCGATTCACCTTTTTTGAATACAAATCAATTAAACACAATAAATCTTTGTTTATGAATATAAGTAAAAGTAAACAAAACATAATCAATGTTTTGGGGGGGGGTGAAATTAATAAATAAAAAATATATTCATACTTTATATACTAAATTCATTTCATTATACAAAATATTCATGTATATATATAAATACATATACAATATTTATCTTTATCTGTTTGTTTGTGTGTGTTTGTTTTTATTATTGTATCGTTCCGTGTTCTCTAAAATGGACTTCTGAGTCTAGCAATAAAGGTGATGATGATGATGATATATACATACATATAAGCATACACACTCATAAACATACATTTAAACACATTAATTAACATACATTATTTGTTGTTGTTTTTTTTTTTACTTCAATTTTATTTGTATAAACATATAAAAATACAGTTACAAAAGAGGATTAAAGCCACTGAGAAAAAAGACAGAATTCTGACTGTTTTCCCAGAATGAATTTTAAATAAAGATTTAGTTTAGTTGCGTGTAGCTTGTGATATTAATATTTTCTTAACTACCTGCACCACTATGAACATTTTGGATACTACAGTAAAGAAATGACCATTAAATGTCACATATAACAGCACGTTTCACTCACAGAGGCCTCGACCTTTTTGACCTTCTTGACCTTTTTGACCCTGTTGCGGGCGTAAAAGCCTCCTCATCTTTAATTCTTCAACATCTTTTTCACACTCATCCTCTTCCTAAAATCTGACCTCTGGGTTGCATCTGTTTCCCCCTCGTCATTCGTCGAGCCCCCGTGTCGCTCTCAGCCAATCCACGTCTCTCTGCTTGGCGCCATGGAGACCTACAACATGCCAGGTCTCCGTGGCAACAGTTCGTGGTGGGGACAGGACCCATGGCGATCGACACTTATCCTCCCACTCGTTTGGTGAGTGTGGTGTGTGACCTTCTTCCTGGTTTCTCTCTCTCTCTAAAAAAAAAATCACATTTTAAAAACCTGGCGTCAGATACAAACGTTTTTTTCTTCTTCTGTGGTTTTAATAGTGTCGACATCAGTGGGTGGTTCTGCTACTACTACTCACAGTGAGCAACGTGCAGAGAGCAGAGGTTATTTCTTTATCACCCACTCCTGCAGAGTAACATGATCTCCCCTCCTCCGTTTGAGTAAAACAAGTGAGTCAGATTAAATTAAACTTTATTGATCATTATAGCAGCAAACAGTAATAGGATACAGCATAGAGAGAAAAAATAAGAAATGATATCAGAGAGACAATCAGAGATGATTTAAGTGGAGAGGATTTACTTCTTCATGCGTCTTCGTGTGTTTTTGTTTGTGGCTGAAATAAACTTTAAAAACAAACAGAGCAGGCAGGAAACAAAACTCTAGCACCATCAGTTAAAGTTACAATTCATATTAAACAAGCGAACGCAGGTTTTCAAGTACGTTTACCCTTTTAGCCAAACTCAGAAAATGAAGCCGCAGTTCGTCAAGCAGCCACTAGAGGCTGAGAGTCAAATGGCGCTTTTCCACTCTACAATTCCAGCTCTACTCTACTCGTCTCTACTGGGTTTGGTTATCTTTTCCTCTAGCCCGACTACAGACTCACGGTGGGCGTGGATCTTATAACACAGCTGCGCTAAAGTGCTGCGCAGAAGTGCGTGCATGTTCATCTATAACGCCACACAAACATCATTTTGTACTAACATATGTGCCACCGTGGTCTTTAAAGGAAAAAAAAAGCTTTATAAAGATTTCATTAAAGTAATACAGCGGCTCAATGTGGGTCGTCATGACAACGGAGGTAAACAACAGCCTGGTGCTGCTGCACGCGGAGGAAAACGAAGGAGCTGCTTCCTGACATCAACTCTTCCCTGGATCCAGTGAGATCACTTTAATTTTTGATTTTTGGGCCTGGTATAGCAGAGATTTGTTGTTGATCAATCATTCTTCTTTGAACTGGTTTTCCTTTTTGGTTCCCTGTGGATTAATGGACTGATTGGTGCTTAAAGACTCTCGTGGCAGACAGATNTCATGAAGGAGCATTTTAGGGCTGTATTTTGTCTTCATTCAGTCTGGTTCTGTGCCGTCAGGTTTAAATGTCATTAAAAACCCGTCGCTGACTTATTCCTTTGCCTCTTGTAAGTGATTTGTTCAGAGTCAGAAGCTGCAGAGACGACATTCTCTGACCAATGAGTGACCGGCAGTCCGTCCACGTCACCTTTTAGTATCAGCTTTACTCTCTTAGAACCAGGGTAGAGTAGGTACTAAAAACTGGCGTCTGCTGCGTAGTACCGCGCTAATGGAAACACAACACAAACCGAGTAGAGGTGAGTAGAGTAGGGCTGAGACGAGTCAGTGGAAAAAGGCCATATGTGAGTCAAACGTCATTAACACCCATGTTTCCAACCTGGAAGAAGAAATAAGTTTTAGTCTCCAGACTTTCTTCCTTCTTTAATAATAAGCATCTGTTATCTTCACTGTTATCCTGTCAGAAAGGCACAAACCCAGTTTGAGATTCAAACCAGCAACCTTATCACTGTGACCGTAATGTGTATTTTTTAACTACTTGAAACCAGGCTGCAAATTATTTCTTTTCCCCGCAGTCGCGCCTTTTTTTGAGAATTTAATCACCCAAGAGCTCCCCCGAGTGGCCACTTCAGGTGCTACAACTTGTTTTTTTTTTTGGCCCTTTCTGTCAAACTACGTTTTCAGACCAAAGGTTGCCATTAAATTACATTACGTTTCTTTTTTCTGTGACAGATTTAAACATGAAAAAAAGAATTCCTGATCATCTTTTTGTCAAAATATGAATATGAACTCGTAGTACACTGAAATTAACAAATAAAAATGTTTGATTTTTTTCTTTTTTATAGCAGCACCTGGCCTTTTCCTGCAACAGCTACAATTTCCTGGCATTCATCCTGTAGTTCAATTTGTTAAAATATCGTGAACTTAGAGGCGGAATTTAACAGCCCTTAAAAATAGTCTTTGCTGCCCTCTAGTGGTAACTCGTTTCATGATGAAGAGAACATTTTCTTTGCTAATTAATGTCCAAAATTAAAAATTATTTTAATCCATGTTCCCTCAATATGGTTTAAAATGCATTGCTTTAATTTTTTTTGTATTTGTTTTGCCTTTGACGCCCTCTAGAGGACAGGAGGAGGAAATGTTCAATATATTTTAATTCCAGTGCATAATTTACCCAACAATGCTCCCTTCTTTGTCTCCATAAAGTAAAGTTCCTTGCCGCCGTAATAACGTGTTAATTTTTCACTCCTTGCCCCGCCCACATGAACAGGAAGTGACATCAGACCTGCAAAATTATTTGGCAGTACAATAAAACGAAACCTGTTACTGAAGCTGGAGAGAAACTGTGGTCTAAACCGGCCATGTGAGGGTGTAAAAATAAAAAAAAAACATGTTAAATAAATCTTTTTTTTTTTTGTCTCTGCAAAACTACATTTAGTGCAACTTTAAATTAAGACAGTTCAAGCTCTGAGGAGCCCTGTGTAGTAATGTAAACACAAATACATTATCAATTTACAACACAAATATTATAAATATCATCACCGTCCTCCAGGAAACCCCAAACGCTCAAAAATCCTCCATGGATGCTGTTTTTAAGGACGAGGAACTTTTTCAACTTCAGGTTTTTTAAGGCCTCAGATGGAAACTGATGCTGCAGCTTATTTTTTTGAGAAAAGTCTGGAAAGAATCCACTCTTTTAAAATATGTTAATCAGGATGATAATCAAGCGTCACTTCCTTCTCACGGCACCTGCTCAGCTGGCTCGCCAAATTATTTATCACCGAGGAAAAATGAGTCAGATTTTGTAAAATGAGATGCAGAAGCTGGATTTTTTAAGGCTTTTCCAGGATGAGAAAACTCAAGTGTTGACAGGGTTAAAATAAAGTTTGGTGCAAACATTCACATACGATTTCTCAACAGTTTTTGTCCAATACTTTCAGAATATTTCACTCAACTAGTCGCCCTCAAACTGAGCTTTTAATTGTTATTTCCCCCTTATTGTTTGATATATTACATTCATACTTTACATTCACGATATTAGAGAAGTTATTAACTTTTTAAATTTGATTTCCTGTTCAAGTTTTAGCGCAAGAAATTCCTAGTGTGGCATAATATCTACTTTGGTTCTAATTTTGGTGAATAAAAAAGTATATAATTTGTTCCGGATGTTGTGTGGCTCCATTAATTTTCTCATGTTGACTTTGGCGCCCCCTGTGGACAAAAATATATGATAAATGATTCTTCATTACCCTGTTCTTCCTTTTTTTTTCATACTAATGTTGAATTTTACCCAGTATTTCTTGCTGTAATCACTCATTATGAAGATCTACTTTGGTAATTTTTTTTTTTAAATTAAACAAAGTAGATAATTTGTTCAGGTTGTTTATGTTTAATATATTTTTTTGCGGTATCCTTAACACCTTTAATAATAATTGCTTAAAGTGGTGCATTGTGAGAATGAGCTTACAAACTAATGCTGATGAAACAATTAGAGAAAGTAAGAGTGGGAAAAGTTTTTTTGGTGTGTTGGATTTGGCGCCCCCTGTGGACAAAAATAATACAATAAATGATTTTTATTATCCTGTTGCTTTTTTTTACATTCCTGCCTTTTGCTTGATGCTTACGCTGAATTTCACCCACTTTTTCTTGCTGCAATTTCCCATTCGTTCACTTAATCTTAACGTGATTGTTTTTTACGAATGGTATTGGTTGGAAAAGTCTAGGCAAGGACAATTAGAGTATTTTTAGCCTTTTAACATGCTAAGTTTAGTATTAACGATAAGTCATGGTAACTTGTAACTTGAACACCAGCTCAAAAACAATAACAGCAAAAAAAGAGTGAAGTCAATTTTTTAATGTATTTTGTATTGTATTGTTTTTCTTCTGTTTGCGTCTTTTTTTTTTTTTTTTGCTTTAACGTTGATTTTTACCAAGTATTACTTGCTGTATTTTCACAATGGAAAAATATTTTACAAAAGGGGTTGGTCAGAAAAAGTCAGGGAAAATAGGAGTAACGCAAAGTTTTAGGTGTTTTTCATGTCTGTGAGTACAGCTGTGGAAAATATTACTTTTCTAACATGCTAAGTTTAACATTAACGCTTAGTCATGCTAACTTGTAACTTGTAAATAACTCCAAAAATAATAATAGTGAAAAAAAAAGGAAAGTTGATCCTAAATTAGATTGCTTTTCTTCTATATAGGTTTTTTTTTGTGATGTAAACGTTGAATGTTACCAAGTATTTCTTGCTGTTTTTTCATATTTTAAAATTTTACATAAGTGGGTCAGAAAAAGTCCAGGAAAATATGGGTAATGTAAATTTTAGGAGTTCTTTGTGAATACAGCTGTGGAAAATTCTACTTTTGATCCCTTTTAGCTTGCTAAGTTTAGCAGAAATGCTAAGTCATGCTAACTCGTAACTTGTAAATAACTCAAAAATAATAATAGTGTAAAAAAAAAAAAAAAGGAAAGTCAATCCTAAATTAGATTGCTTTTCTTCTATTTAGGTTTTTTTGTGATGTAAATTAATACAGCTGTGGAAAATGTTACTTTTGATCCCTTTTAGCAGAAATGCTGAGTCGTGCTAACTCGTAACTTGCAAAAAACTCAAAAATAATAATCGTGAAAAAAAAAGGAAAGTTGATCCTAAATTAGATTGCTTTTCTTCTATTTAGGTTTTTTTTATGTGATGGAAATGAATACAGCTGTGGAAAATGTTACCTTTGACTCCTCTTAGCAGAAATGCTGAGTCATGCTAACTCGTAACTTGCAAATAACTCAAAAATAAAAATAGTAGTGAAAAAAAAGGAAAGTTGATCCTAAATTAGATTGCTTTTCTTCTATTTAGGTTTTTTATGTGATGTAAATGAATACAGCTGTGGAAAATGTTACCTTTGATCCCTTTTAGCAGAAATGCTGAGTCATGCTAACTCGTAACTTGTAAAAAACTCAAAAATAATAATTGTGAAAAAAAAGGAAAGTTGATCCTAAATTAGATTGCTTTTCTTCTATTTAGGTATTTTTTGTGACGTAAATGAATACAGCTGTGGAAAATGTTACCTTTGATCCCTTTTAGCAGAAATGCTGAGTCATGCTTATTCGTAACTTGTAAATAACTCAAAAATAATGGTGTAAAAAAAAAGGAAAGTTGATCCTAAACTAGATTGCTTTTCTCCTATTTAGGTTTTTTTTTGTGAGGTAAATGAATACAGCTGTGGAACATGTTACTTTTGATCCCTTTTAGCAGAAATGCTGAGTCATGCTAAATCAAAAAAGGAAATGGAGTTGATTTTTTTTGCATTGAAATAAAAAAAAAAATCTGGGAGTTTTTTTGTTTAGAAATGTGTGAAAGGAAGATTTTTGAATTCAGGGTTTCCAAGGACGAGAGAGACAGGCAATAAATATGTTCCACACAGTTAAATAGCTAAAAGTTCAGTGGTTATATGAGGCGCTAAAAGCAGGCAGGAATGCAGCAAAAATCACGAGCATGATGCAAAAGTCGAATAAATTCAAAAACGTTCCCTAACTGTGAGTTTTCAGTGCATTTTAGCATAACAGGAGCTGATTGACATTCTCATACATACAGTAGTGCTGAGTGACAGTACCGTGATACATTACAGAGCTTTACATCCATCAAAGTCCACAGGATGGATAGAAGAGAGAGAGAGAGAGAGGAGAGAGAGGGAGGAGGAGGAGGGGAGAAAGAGGTCAAAGGAAGAGAGAGATGAAGAGGAGAAAGGAGAAAAGAAAGCATTTACAAAGACGTCTTCAGACCAAGGTAACCGAGGAAGGAGTGTTTGTTGGAGGAAGACGAGGAGGAAGAGGAGGATGATGAAGGAGGAGAGCGTGGTTTGAGAGTGATGAGTGTGGTGATGGGGAGGAGAGGAGACAGATCCCTCCATCCTGCGCGGTCAGAGAGCAGGGGATGAAGAGCAGGGAGGGAGGAGGAGGAGGAGGAGGAGGGAGCAGCGGCGTGCGCGTGCGGCGGCGTGTGCAGCCGCTGCAGGTGTTTGTGCGCTCCTCTCTGATTGTCTCCGTGCACGTAGGAGCGGTGCGTGTGCACGTGTGTGTGCACGTCTGCGGGGTGTTTGACCTTGCAGTGCAGCCGCAGACTGTCCCGCCTCTTGGCGCTGTACGGGCAGAGCTCGCAGGTGAACGGTCGCTCGCCCGTGTGCACGCGCACGTGCTCCACCAGCTTGTTGGCGGTTCGCGTCAGGTGGCCGCACCGGTCGCATCGGTACTGGTTGCCTTGACGATGACCCTGGAAGTGAACCAGCAGCTCCTGTTGCCCTGGAAACGACCTCTGGCAGATGCGGCAGCGATGCTCCGAGGTGCTATTCTCCGGCTGGGTTGGCATGGAAACTGACGGAGCGATGCCGAGGGTGGCGGTGGGAGGTGTGACGGGGCATCTGGGAGTCAGGAGGGGAAGGACGGGTTAATAACCGACATTCAAACCAGGAAAGTGAAGGAGAAAAAGCACACACTCTTTTCCCCGCACGCCGACAGAGATCAGAGCTGCTGCGGCGGCGAGTTCTGCACACGTCACTACGACCAAACACTTCCTGTCGACTAAAAAACCACAGATACGAGACTCAGCGTAACGAGGTCAGAGACGGTTTTGGTTTCTCTCTGTCACATTAGAACCAGGTCTTTGTGTTACAACAGCAAAATAATACAATTCCAGCTCTACTCTACTCGTCTCTACTGGGTTTGGTTCTTTTCCTCTAGCCCGACTACAGACTCACGGTGGGCGTGGATCTTATAACACAGCTGCGCTAAAGTGCTGCGCAGAAGTGCGTGCATGTTCATCTATAACGCCACACAAACATCATTTTGTACTAACATATGTGCCACTGTGGTCTTTAAAGGAAAAAAAAAAAAGCTTTAAAAAGATTTCATTAAAGTAATACAGCGGCTCAATGTGGGTCGTCATGACAACGGAGGTAAACAACAGCCTGGTGCTGCTGCACGCGGAGGAAAACGAAGGAGCTGCTTCCTGACATCAACTCTTCCCTGGATCCAGTGAGATCACTTTAATTTTTGATTTTTGGGCCTGGTATAGCAGAGATTTTTTGTTGATCAATCATTCTTCTTTGAACTGGTTTTCCTTTTTGGTTCCCTGTGGATTAATGGACTGATTGGTGCTTAAAGACTCTCGTGGCAGACAGATCGCTCCTGCACCGACCAACTTTGATTTAATTTAAAAGACTCTTTAAAGCCAACTATCTTTGCTGTTAACTTCTTTTTGCTTTAAAAAGGACTTTTAACTTCTTTAGGAATCATGAAGGAGCATTTTAGGGCTGTATTTTGTCTTCATTCAGTCTGGTTCTGTGCCGTCAGGTTTAAATGTCATTAAAAACCCGTCGCTGACTTATTCCTTTGCCTCTTGTAAGTGATTTGTTCAGAGTCAGAAGCTGCAGAGACGACATTCTCTGACCAATGAGTGACCGGCAGTCCGTCCACGTCACCTTTTAGTATCAGCTTTACTCTCTTAGAACCAGGGTAGAGTAGGTACTAAAAACTGGCGTCTGNAAAAAAAAAAGCTTTAAAAAGATTTCATTAAAGTAATACAGCGGCTCAATGTGGGTCGTCATGACAACGGAGGTAAACAACAGCCTGGTGCTGCTGCACGCGGAGGAAAACGAAGGAGCTGCTTCCTGACATCAACTCTTCCCTGGATCCAGTGAGATCACTTTAATTTTTGATTTTTGGGCCTGGTATAGCAGAGATTTGTTGTTGATCAATCATTCTTCTTTGAACTGGTTTTCCTTTTTGGTTCCCTGTGGATTAATGGACTGATTGGTGCTTAAAGACTCTCGTGGCAGACAGATCGCTCCTGCACCGACCAACTTTGATTTCATTTAAAAGACTCTTTAAAGCCAACTATCTTTGCTGTTAACTTCTTTTTGCTTTAAAAAGGACTTTTAACTTCTTTAGGAATCATGAAGGAGCATTTTAGGGCTGTATTTTGTCTTCATTCAGTCTGGTTCTGTGCCGTCAGGTTTAAATATCATTAAAAACCCGTCGCTGACTTATTCCTTTGCCTCTTGTAAGTGATTTGTTCAGAGTCAGAAGCTGAAATTTATCTAGAAACATCATGACTCTTATCTTGAGTCATTATGATTTAAATCGTGAAATGTTTCACAACTTTTCTCTGAGACATGACGGCTTTTCTACAATATGACTTCAGTCTTGAAACAGGAAACAAGGATTTAAATATTTGAATATTACAATTAAATCTTGAAAGATTATGACTCTGATCCTGAGTCATTATCATTTCAATCTTAAAAATATTAAGACTTGAAATAACATGACTTTCATCTTGAAGCCTTATTTCTCTTCTTCCAGAAAGTTACAGTTGAACCGAAGACGCAGCTCACACTCAGATTAATGTTTGTCTGCTACACAAACTTTTACCGTACACGTCTGTTCTGGAATACCTGAGACTGAGCGGCCAATCACAGCGTTCCTTTAAAGCGTGCTCACCTCATCTGTGCGCTGGCGTCCGTGTTCCCGTGGATGTGCGTGTTGACGTGAGCCCTCATTTCTGCCTCCTGATTGGTGGAGTGGTCGCACACGCAGCAGTGTAGTGAGAAGGAGGCCTGCTCCCATTGGCGGTGTTCGGTCATGTGACTCTGGAAGAGAGCGCGTCCGTCCGTTTCAAACCCACAGACGTGACACCTGCAGGAAACGTGGAGTTTGTTTATGAATAACTGGATTCACATTCATACGTGTCCTCACAAACATAGAAACACACGTTAGTTTGTGTTTTACCTGTAGAAGAAAGAGCAACCTGTGGTTTGATCTTTACTGAGGCTGGGTTTGGTTTCTGTGAGGGGAGAAAAAAAGAAAACAGATATCTTATCATTACTTTCTAATCATGAAATAAATCTCCACCTTCCACATTTTCATATTTTACTCCCGAGCGCTGAAAAATCTTTTAACGACTCGTCCCCCTGGAGGTCGTTATTCACACACGTCTCTGTGACTGTGGAGTTTTCACGTTCAGTCGATTTACTTCAGCACAGACTTTATTTTAAACCTCAAAGGAGCGATTTGGTGAAAACGACCATTAAAAACTCATAATGATAACAATAAAGCTGCTTTTAAACATTACACACAAGTGTTTGTTCAGTGATGTCAGAGCAGCTTTTAAAGGCCTGAAGAAGAAAAACTGACAAAACTAAAGATGTTCAGGATAATTTCAGCTGAAACACTTTTCTTTTCTCTCTTTGCACCATTTAACAAATAATCCAAACCCTCTCTGCAGGATTCAGCGTTTTCATGTAGAGTCAGTATTAGGATTAATAACCGATTAATTATTAATCAGGAGAAAATCTGACTGATCGGATACAGATGGCGTGTGGTTGTCTGGCTGTAAAAACTCTGAATCACATTAACGTGACATCATTTCCTGTTATCAAACTGGATCAGCGACCCTCAGATTCTGCTCCGTCAGCATCGCTCACTTCAGCTGCTGCGAGGACACACATGCTCCGGCACGGCTGTTTATCTGGGAATCTGCTACAGCAAACAACATTCCGGAATCTTTGTCTTTGTGTCAGAATCAGTTACAGGCAACATTCCGGAATCTTTGTCTTTATGTTTGAATCTGTTAGAGGCAACATTCCGGAATCTTAATGTTAAAATCTGTTCTGGACAACGTTCCGGAATCATTACCTTAATGTTTGAATCTGTAACAGGCAAAATTCCGGAATATTTGTCTTTGTGTAAATATTTGTAACAGGCAACATTCCAGAATCTTTGTGTTTGTGTTCACATCCATAACTTTCCAGAATCTTTACCTTTATGGTTAAATCTGTTACAGGCAACATTCCGGAACCTTAATGTTTGAATCTGTTCTGGACAACATTCCGGAATCATTGTGTTCAAATCCGTAACAGGCAACACTCCGGATTCTTTGTCTTTGTGTTCATATCATTTGCAGGCAACATTCTGGAATCTTTGTGTTCAAATAAGTTACAGGCAACATTCCGGAATCTTTACCTTTATGTTTAAATCTGTTACAGGCAACATTCCGGAACCTTAATGTTTGAATCTGTTCTGGACAACATTCCGGAATCTTTATGTTTATGTCCGTAACAGGCAACATTCCGGAATCTTTGTCTTTGTGTTTATATCTGCTACAGGAATCATTCCGTAATCTTTGTCTTTGTGTTTATATCTGCTACAGGCAACATTCCGGAATCTTTACCTTTATGTTTAAATCTGTAACAGGCAACATTCCGGAACCTTTATGTTTAAATCTGTTCTGGACAACATTCTGGAATCTTTATGTTTATGTCTGTTACAGGATACATCCTATAATCTTTATCTTAATGTTTAAATCAGTAACAGGCAACATTCCAGAATCTTTTTGTTTAAATCAGTTACAGGAAACGTTTTGGAATACTGGAATGTACGAACCCATTCTAGGCAAGATTCCGCTTCTTTTTTTCTGTGTCTTTTAAACTATTACAGACAAGATTTCAGCTATACTTATCTTAATCTTCAAAACATAGTTGGCACTTTTCCAGATTACTTACCCTCATCTATAGAGTCATTCTGAGCTGAATTCTTGAACACTGCTTTTTATCAATATTAAGTAATTCTGGTTATAATTCTGGATTTTTTTTTGTTGTTATTCATAATTTACTGCACCTTTGACTTCAAAATAGCAACTTTTGTTGAGTCTGAATCCTTTTAGAACCTCAGTGACAAATCTGGAGTCAAGGCTTTGTGAATGCTAACTGCACTAAGAACAGATCAGTGATCAGCTTTGACTTTTTTCTGTTTATTGCTCTGAGAACAGATCAGTGATCGGCTCTGACTCAGTGTGTGATCACCGTAACGCTCCCAGGAGACGCTGATGGACGTTCAGAGATCCACGCCTCCTCAAGCAGAACGGGAGCAGCTGACTCTTCTCTCTGTGCTGCTGTGTTTTCATCTCAACCCTGTGATGGAGTTTTTCAGATACTCACTCTACTCCTACTGTGTTTGTGTGTTTTGTTTTTTTACCATGTGGAGGTTCCTGCGAGCTCTGCAGCGGGGAGGAGCGGAGAGGATCCACCTTTAACACAGGACTACAGAGAAAACACAGATGTCAGGTCAAAGGTCAACATCCACGTGACGTCACTGCATCATGACGGTTGGTTACCTGCTTCTGAGGGGCGGGGTCATCCTCTCCACCAGCCGACTGTTGGATTTACTGACCCGCTCTGCAGAAACAGATCAAAGATCAGCTGCTGCTTTTTCTATCTTTTCATGCTTCTCTCAAAAGATTCTGCGCTTTTATTTCTGAACGCCGAGCTCAGAATCTCTGACCTTGAAAAGCTCTGATTCGGTCGTTTTATTTCTAAAAGATTAACGTCACTTGTTGGTAACTCACAAGGACAAAACAACAACATGTTCAGAAACGCAGAGGCAACAGCTCTCAGCGTCTCGTCAGACGTCATGTGCTCTGAATACGAAGTAAAAAAGACTCTGCGTGGGTCTGAACGCTTCACTCTGATTGGTCAAAACCCTGTAAAAACCGACCAACACCTGATCACACATGTTACTTCAAATTAAACAAGTTTTAACACATTCCTCTGTGAAAAGAGCAACATCATGTCCTGCAATCCGGACACCGACATCAGNAGTGTGAATCTTAAAGAAATGGTACAAAGTTAAATTCAGCAGATGTGTGAAGTTTCTGCTGAGTCGTTACCTGAGAGCTGATGCAGCAGCGTGGACGCCAGGTTCACCGACATGTCCTGCCACAGCACGGCTCGGAGGCACTGGTCGGCCATCTTGGCTCCAGAGTTGAACTGCTCCTCCGTCTTGACCCCGAAGAAGAGCTGCTCCTCCGTCTTCACCCCCGGGAAAACCTGCTCGGCCATTTTGGCTCCAGGAATGAGCCGCGTCTCCACCTTGTTTCCCAGAAGCAGCTGGTTTTCCAGCTTGGCTCCTGGAGGAAACTGCTCCTCCATTTTGGCTCCGGTCAGAAACCTGTTGCTCATTTTGGCTGCGGAGAGAGGTCGCTCTGCGTTTTTTGCTTTGAGGAGGAGCTGGTCCTCCATTTTGGATCCAGGAACATCCTCCAGTTTCACTCTGAACTGAAACTTG
Organism: Thalassoma bifasciatum; assembly: GCA_008086565.1. Lineage (NCBI taxonomy): Eukaryota > Metazoa > Chordata > Actinopteri > Labriformes > Labridae > Thalassoma > Thalassoma bifasciatum. Next base: position 219,581 of record RPOG01000477.1, on the reverse strand, counting down.
CTCGCCGTCTTAGAGTCAAACGTGTCCTCGATTTTAAGGCTATGGAGACGTGAGTCGGCCATTTTGGCTCCTGGGTGCATCTGCAGGACCTGGTCCTCTGATTTTATGCTGAAGTGATGGTGGCTCACCATGAGGGGGGGTGAGGTCATCTCTTTCGTGATTGGTCGATCACGCACAACCATTGCATCAACTTCCATCGGCTCCTCTTCTTCTTTGACCCTGACGGCCTGGATGTTCACTTCTTGGCGCTCTGTGATTGGACACAAATCTGTGTCAATGTGTTTGTTTGTTTTTTGACAGAAGCTTTTATTTTGAAAACACAAACAGCTGTACCTGCCAGTTTCCTCAGCATGTCTGAAGCCAGCGTGTCCGTGGCGGCGTTACCATCAGGCGTGTGCGAGAGTGACGGCGGCTCAGGACTCGCCCCGGGGCCGTCCGGCGAGAGAGCGAGGCCCGGCTCGTCCTGCTGACCGCCGCGCGCCTCCGGCAGCGCTTCACGCCGCTGAAGCTCCACCTCAACTTGCCTCCCAGGATGCATCTGGGCCTTCTGGGTGGCCTCTGAGGAAAAGGATGTGATTGAAGGTTAAAGAGATTAGATGAGAGTTCATGTTACAGCTGATGACTGCTCTCAGCTCAGACCTGCAGCTTCGTTACTCTGCAACTGGTGCAACAACTGGTTTCAACGTTTCTGACTTAAAGAGCTCGTTGATACTGGGAGAAATTCAAGATTCAACAACCAAGACACTTCATTTTAACAGGAAGACACCTCGAGAAGAACCAGACACACCGGTGGAAAGCTGTTTTCCAAATTTGGTGTGAAATGTGAACTAAAATTAAACACTTTTTTATTCATTTATCATCTGTAAATTGCTTGGAAAGTAAAAGTGAAAGTAAATTGGATCTTCTTTTTAACTCTACTCAAAGAATTGTTTGAAAGTTTGCTACTCACAGCCTGGTGCTCTAAGACATATCAGTACCATGTAACGTTATGTCCCTTTTCCACTCTACAATTCCAGCTCTACTCTACTCGTCTCTACTGGGTTTGTTTATCTTTTCCTCTAGCCCGACTACAGACTCACGGTGGGCGTGGATCTTATAACACAGCTGCGCTAAAGTGCTGCGCAGAAGTGCGTGCATGTTCATCTATAACGACACACAAACATCATTTTGTACTAACATATGTGCCACCGTGGTCTTTAAAGGAAAAAACAAAAGCTTTAAAAAGATTTCATTAAAGTAATACAGCGGCTCAATGTGGGTCGTCATGACAACGGAGGTAAACAACAGCCTGGTGCTGCTGCACGCGGAGGAAAACGAAGGAGCTGCTTCCTGACATCAACTCTTCCCTGGATCCAGTGAGATCACTTTAATTTTTGATTTTTGGGCCTGGTATAGCAGAGATTTGTTGTTGATCAATCATTCTTCTTTGAACTGGTTTTCCTTTTTGGTTCCCTGTGGATTAATGGACTGATTGGTGCTTAAAGACTCTCGTGGCAGACAGANTCTTTTCCTCTAGCCCGACTACAGACTCACGGTGGGCGTGGATCTTATAACACAGCTGCGCTAAAGTGCTGCGCAGAAGTGCGTGCATGTTCATCTATAACGCCACACAAACATCATTTTGTACTAACATATGTGCCACCGTGGTCTTTAAAGGAAAAAACAAAAGCTTTAAAAAGATTTCATTAAAGTAATACAGCGGCTCAATGTGGGTCGTCATGACAACGGAGGTAAACAACAGCCTGGTGCTGCTGCACGCGGAGGAAAACGAAGGAGCTGCTTCCTGACATCAACTCTTCCCTGGATCCAGTGAGATCACTTTAATTTTTGATTTTTGGGCCTGGTATAGCAGAGATTTGTTGTTGATCAATCATTCTTCTTTGAACTGGTTTTCCTTTTTGGTTCCCTGTGGATTAATGGACTGATTGGTGCTTAAAGACTCTCGTGGCAGACAGATCGCTCCTGCACCGACCAACTTTGATTTCATTTAAAAGACTCTTTAAAGCCAACTATCTTTGCTGTGAACTTCTTTTTGGTTTAAAAAGGACTTTTAACTTCTTTAGGAATCATGAAGGAGCATTTTAGGGCTGTATTTTGTCTTCATTCAGTCTGGTTCTGTGCCGTCAGGTTTAAATGTCATTAAAAACCCGTCGCTGACTTATTCCTTTGCCTCTTGTAAGTGATTTGTTCAGAGTCAGAAGCTGCAGAGACGACATTCTCTGACCAATGAGTGACCGGCAGTCCGTCCACGTCACCTTTTAGTATCAGCTTTACTCTNATGCAGGGGCTTCCACTGCATAACTCAACTGATTTTCATCCAGTGACTCTGTAATGGTGCTTTTCCACTCTACAATTCCAGCTCTACTCTACTCGTCTCTACTGGGTTTGGTTCTTTTCCTCTAGCCCGACTACAGACTCACGGTGGGCGTGGATCTTATAACACAGCTGCGCTAAAGTGCTGCGCAGAAGTGCGTGCATGTTCATCTATAACGCCACACAAACATCATTTTGTACTAACATATGTGCCACCGTGGTCTTTAAAGGAAAAACAAAAGCTTTAAAAAGATTTCATTAAAGTAATACAGCGGCTCAATGTGGGTCGTCATGACAACGGAGGTAAACAACAGCCTGGTGCTGCTGCACGCGGAGGAAAACGAAGGAGCTGCTTCCTGACATCAACTCTTCCCTGGATCCAGTGAGATCACTTTAATTTTTGATTTTTAGGCCTGGTATAGCAGAGATTTGTTGTTGATCAATCATTCTTCTTTGAACTGGTTTTCCTTTTTGGTTCCCTGTGGATTAATGGACTGATTGGTGCTTAAAGACTCTCGTGGCAGACAGATCGCTCCTGCACCGACCAACTTTGATTTAATTTAAAAGACTCTTTAAAGCCAACTATCTTTGCTGTTAACTTCTTTTTGGTTTAAAAAGGACTTTTAACTTCTTTAGGAATCATGAAGGAGCATTTTAGGGCTGTATTTTGTCTNAAAAGCTTTAAAAAGATTTCATTAAAGTAATACAGCGGCTCAATGTGGGTCGTCATGACAACGGAGGTAAACAACAGCCTGGTGCTGCTGCACGCGGAGGAAAACGAAGGAGCTGCTTCCTGACATCAACTCTTCCCTGGATCCAGTGAGATCACTTTAATTTTTGATTTTTGGGCCTGGTATAGCAGAGATTTGTTGTTGATCAATCATTCTTCTTTGAACTGGTTTTCCTTTTTGGTTCCCTGTGGATTAATGGACTGATTGGTGCTTAAAGACTCTCGTGGCAGACAGATCGCTCCTGCACCGACCAACTTTGATTTAGTTTAAAAGACTCTTTAAAGCCAACTATCTTTGCTGTTAACTTCTTTTTGCTTTAAAAAGGACTTTTAACTTCTTTAGGAATCATGAAGGAGCATTTTAGGGCTGTATTTTGTCTTCATTCAGTCTGGTTCTGTCGGCAGTCCAAATTTACAGTAATTTTTGGGCAGCGACTGAATAAGGAAACGGAGAACATTCACTAATGTTCAGAGTCAGAAGCTGCAGAGACGACATTCTCTGACCAATGAGTGACCAGCAGTCCGTCCACGTCACCTTTTAGTATCAGCTTTACTCTCTTAGAACCAGGGTAGAGTAGGTACTAAAAACTGGCGTCTGACGCGTAGTACCGCGCTAATGGAAACACAACACAAACCGAGTAGAGGAGAGTAGAGTAGGGCTGAGACGAGTCAGTGGAAAAGGGCCATTAGTGAATCCTGGTTGTGTCCTACCAGGTCTCATCTACCAACTCCAACCTCACCAAGCAGAGCAAACGTAACCTGGCTCTTCATTTTATTGACAGACTCTCAGGTTTGAACAGATCACTGCAGAATAACTGCTGCATGTGGACAGGAATCAACATTAGCACAAACACATTAGTGACTGTTTTAGCCTTTAAGACTCCCCTGTAAAATAGATTTTTTTATCTAAATGGCTTAACTACTTAACTACTAAACAAAAAATGTAAGTTGTGTTTTTGGCTCAAGCTCAGGTTTTAGCCTTTATCCTGTGCTCTATCACTCTCCTATCTATCTTTTTCCTGCTCTTCTGTCTCTTTTCTGTCAGACAGTCCACCATTTCTACTTAATAAATCATAGAAACTTCGTCAGCTGGGGACATCAGTGTGCCGTAAATCGGTAAAAATGGCTGATAATCTTATTTTAAGTTGTGGATTATGATCAAGCCAAAATCAAGATATGAGACTTTTTCAAAATCGCTTAAAAAGTCCTCACTGTCCCTTTAAATTTGTCTCAACACTTTTGCTTGGACAATAAATTCCGGCGCCAGTTTGTTGATTAAATAGTCATAGTGAAATTAATTACCTGAAGAAATGCAGGTGTATTAATACTCTGAGTGTGTGTGTGTGTTACCTGACAGCCTGATGAGGAGGTCAGACGCCATCTTGCTGCTGACATCAGGGCTAAAGAGAGACGTGGCGGCCGGGAAGGGACTCGAACCCGTGGCGTCCGCCGAGCGCTCGGCGTCAGCAGCGTGTGCGTTGGCCACACTCAGAGCGCCAGCATCGCCACCACCAGAGTGTGTGTTCGTGTGTGTGTTTGCAGGGTGTGTGTGTCGTTTGGCTGCATCAGAGGGAGGCTGCAACACACTCGACCCACGCTTCATTTTCCGGTGTGTGAGTGTGTGAGTGTGAGTGTGTGAAAGGAGAGGGAGTCAAAACTCAGAAGAGAGGAGGGCAAGAGAAGGAATAGGAGGAGGAGGAGGAGGAGGAGGAGGAGGAGGAAGGCAGTGATGCTAAAATAAGACGAGTGTGTTTGTTAACATATGGAAGTGAGGAGAACATGGTAGAGAAAGAGAGAGAGAGAAGGAGGGATGGAGGTGGAGGAGAAAGTGTAGGGAGGATTTTCTGCTCAGACGGGGCTGCTGCTGCCTCTCATTGACCTGAAAGAGAGAGAGAGAGAGAGAGAGAGGAGATAGATTGGGAGGAGAGCGAGACAAGACGAAGGGCGAGCGAGGACAGACAGAAGAGACAAAGACAAAGAGGGGCAGACGGGGGGAGAGATGGAGAGAAGAGGGGTCGGGGATGAGGAGAAAGAAGAAAGAAAAATGAACAAAAGTGAATCCGTGAATGAATTAATCAGAGGAATAAGAGGATAAATCGTTCCGTGTTACGGTAACGGACCCTCGGCGTCGTCTCCTGGTCTGACCTTCCCACCCACAAACAACCATCAATTAAGATCAATGATCGTCAATAAGCACCTCCACCTGCCGCCAGCTGCTCGTCCTGCTCAGCCCAACAGAAAACAACATTTAGCACATCAGAAAACACCTGTGCGTCATGTTATCTGAATATTTTAAAGGAGGAATTATTCAAAATGATTACAGCCTCAGGCAACAAATATTTAAAAAATAATGATTTTGAAGAAGTAATGGAGAATTTTTTAGTAGCTTTTTTCTTAATCTGAAGATAAAAACAAAAAAAAAACACAAAAAAATTCTAAATACATTAAAACAATAATTAGCATGCAGATTTAAAAGATAAAATAAATATTGGTTATTTTGAAAGCTTATTGTTAATTGAATATTTGAAAATCCTGCTTCAAGATATCAAATATTGGGGAATTTAAAAACAAAAATCAAAATTTTTTTTATTTTCATGTCTAAAGTCAAAATATAATTTTTATATAGAAAAAATGAGAAGTAAAAATGTTTTGGAAAGTTACAAAAAATTAGACATTTTATCTATAAACAAGTAATTAAATGAAAAAAATCGAAAACGTCTAAAAAAAAAAGATCTACGGCAAGTTATAAAATATCATTGTTTGTGATGTAAACATTTTTATCAATAAATTCTGCCACACTATTAAAAAATCAGTTTCAAAAAAATAGACATGAATAAAAATTTGGCTTCTGATAAAGAGAAAAAAAAAGCAATTTTAATTTTAACCAATCACAGAAAAAGGAATTCTACATTGATTTAATTAGGTGGTTTATAAATATTACTTTTAAAAAAAAAAGCTACTTCAACATAATTTTGAAATCAATGATAGTTTCTGAAAAAAAAATCAGATTTGGAAAATTAGGACATTATTTTATTTATGAATACAATTTTTTTTTAAATTGGCTTTTGGTGAAGAATTTTTTTTTTATTTTATCCACTGACAGAAAAAGGAATTCTACATTGATTTACAAAATTTAATTAGTTGGTTTATAAACATTACTTTAAAAAAAAAAAAAAGCTACTTCTACATAATTTTGAAATACGTAATAGTTTATGAAAAAAAAGTCAGATTTGGAAAATTAGGACATTATTTTATCTATGAATAAATTAAAAAAAAAATATTGGCTTTTGGTAAAAAATTATTTTAACACTGACAGAAAAAAATGAATTCTACATTCACTTGTGAAATTTATTTATTTATTTATTTTTTGGGAATTCATAACAGTTGATTGAAATGACTCATTTCTATGGGATTTTAAAGGGTATTTAAAATAACTAAAAACCAAATCGCATCATGAAAATATAACAAACTATCGACTCATTAAAAAAATTTAACTGATGCATAAAAAATAGTATATTTCAAAAAAAAAAAAAAAAAAAGGAAAATGAACTCATACATTATTAGTGTAGAGGGAAAAATGGTAAGTCCTTAAATTACATAAAAATGATGTAACCAGCAGGTTTTCCTTCGCCTCGGTTCACTCGCTCCCCTCACCGACCCCGTTTCCTTCAGCCTCCGTCTCTAGGCGACACGGTCCCGGCTGCCGCTGCCGCATCCGCATCCCACAGGGGAGCGCGATGACCGGGCAACAGTTTCCTCCACTGCCCCCCCTCCCTCTCTGCCCCTCGGTGTCAGAACCCCCGGAGTCCCGCCGTTAGCTGGTTATCTCCGCTCCCCCCCACCGCAACATGGCTGAACGGCACTCAGACTCCCCGACACACCGAGTCAGAAAGTCATTTTTCCCGGGGCGGGCTGTCGGTGTTCCCGCTCCTACACACCAACCGCCGGTTCAGTCGTTATTTAGTTTTTCCTCACTCACCGGAAACGAGGGCAGGTGTCAAGAGCCCAGCCGTTACCCCCCCACACCACCACCACCACCACCACCACCACCTCCTCCACCTCCTCCCCCCGCGCCCCCTCCCTCCCTCCCGCTCTCCTGCAACATGGCTGAACGGTAACCCGACCTCACAAGACCTCAGGAGTCATTTTCACGGGTCAGTTAGCATCGATACCCGGACACTACCCCGCTCCGGGACGGACGATCCCCTCCAGCCCGCTTCTCCCCCCTGACTTACCGGTACCAGGAGGGCAGGTGGCGGCGGTGGCGGTGGTGTTGGTGGTGGTGCAGTCCGGGGCATAGCCTATATATAGACTATAGATCTCCTCCATGATAAATTCCCTCCTTTTCCTCCTTCTTTTGTCACCTCCTCCGTTTCTCCTCCGCTCTCCTCATCCACGGTGAGGACCAAACGCCGCGGAGATGATCCGTTTCTTCCCCGAGCCCGAGGATGACGGGTCGGTCACCGAGAGCAGGGCAGATGGAGGTTTCCGCCTCCTCTCTCTCTTTCTCTCCTTCTCTCCCTCCGTGTGTGTGTGTGTGTGTGCGTGTGTGTGTATCAGTGTGTGTGTGAAGGAGAGAAATGCAGTGTGTCTCTGTCCACGCGCCGGATCATAGCACAAGGGCAGGACACGAGTGAACCCGTGCGCACGCGCTCATACTGGCTCATGCCCGCGAAACCAGCGAGGACATTTAGTTTAGTTACGAACAAAAACCGTAGATGTTCTACGAAGTGAAACAGGCTGTAAAATGTTAAAATAAAGATAAGTGAACAATATTACAGTTGAAAAAGTATTTAATCAGAATTATCAGTAAGTCATCGTGGTTAACGCATTCACAAAGAGAAGAAAAATACTTAGCGCACAAAAACAACAGCCGGTGAAAACACCGGCTATATTAAGATTTGATGAGTTTAAAGTCTATCATTCACGCATTACTAAGTTTATTTTTGCTCTTTGTGGTAGCTGCAAAAGAATAAGTGAGACGTAATAGGGTACACGCGAGATGGCAAAAGTGGCGTAGCGGCGTTAATATAGTAAATAAAGTAATACTCCATCTTGGTTGTTGTAAACAAAGGAGTTGAATGTTCTAGATCATCAACAAAATCCAATCAAAATTTTTGAGTCTTTATCAGAGCAATATTCGACGCTAGTATCGGATTGGCCTATCTCTACTTGAGTTGCTAAAGTCTACTTGTAAAATGAAACTGACCATCTGAGTGAACTTGAAAAAGTCTCATATTTTGATGAATACCTGACCATAATCTCAAAATAAAAACATTCAAATCAAAATTTTTGATTTAGCACAAGGGCAGGACACGAGTGAACCCGTGCGCACGCGCTCATACTGGCTCATGCCCGCGAAACCAGCGAGGACATTTAGTTTAGTTACGAACAAAAACCGTAGATGTTCTACGAAGTGAAACAGGCTGTAAAATGTTAAATTAAAGATAAGTGAACAAAATTACAGTTGAAAAAGTATTTAATCAGAATTATTAGTAAGTCATCGTGGTTAACGCATTCACAAAGAGAATAAAAATACTTAGCGCACAAAAACAACACCCGGTCAAAAGCACTGCTATATTAAGATTTGATGAGTTAAAAGTTTATCATTCACGCGTTACTAACTTTATTTTTGCTCTTTGTGGTAGCTGCAAAAGAATAAGTGAGACGTAATATTGGGTACACGCGACATGGCAAAAGTGGCGTAGCGGCGTTAATACAGTAAATAAAGTAATACTCCATCTGGTTGTTGTAAAAAAAGGAGTTGAATGGACCTAAATGGACCAGATCATCAACAAAATCCAATCAAAATTTTTGAGTCTTTATCAGAGCGATATTTGACGCTAGTATCAGATTGGCCTATCCCTACTTGAGTTGCTACTTGTAAATTGAAACGGACTATCTAAGTGATCTTGAAAAAGTCTCATATCTTGATATATGCCTGACCATAATCTCGAAATAAAAACATTATTTCAGATTTTTAGATTATCTGCGCTAGTAAAGGTCATTCCTTGGTGAGGTTGGAGTTGGTACATGAGCACTGGTAGGACACAACCAGGATTCACTAACGTTACTGACATGTCTCAGAGCACTGAGCTGTGAATAGCACTGAATGTAGCCATTAAACTACGCAACAAACCTACAAATGTTGGCACATTAGAAACAACACCGCTACGTACCTGTTGATAAATACGTTGCATTGTTGCTTTGTACACGGTGAAAAGTTGTCTTGATCAAATACATGAGTCATAGACACAATAGTTTGCAAAAATCCAAAGGAGTCGCTGCAAACCACTTCATATTGATTCCCCTCACAGTTCCTTTGAGTAGTTACACATTATTTTGTACTCATGGTGTTTTTGCCACAGTGTCAACAGGCAGAGTTGAAATTTGTGGATTCTTTTGATTCCACGTGTCAACACTTAATGAGACTTAAACACTGTTTGGGAGTTTTTAACATATCAAATCGAGTCTTAAACACTCGTGGGTAAGAAAGTCGCGTAAGTGGACATTATAGTGAAAGTACAAGCAACAGTTCTGGTGTAGAAGGAGTTTAAGAAATAATCTAAAATGTAAAAAGGAAAAACGCTGGGAGCCTGAAAGTATAAGAAGAAAGGAAATCTTTGTGGAAGTAAAATAAGTTTGAATTATATGGTGACAACAATATTAGAAGCTAAGCAGTGATTTATTAACAGTATAATCATTAACATGAATAGTGTGTATAATGGGGATTGTGTATATAGCAGTTTCCCGTTTGCGCCTGCAGAGGGAGCCAGAGACAACTTTCTGAATTCAGAACCAGATAAAGTAAAAGCAGAAAAAAAACCTGAAAAAGTACACAGAAGCACAAACAGCTTATTAACTTGTCACCCACAAAGGTCAACAGGTTTCAACTTTTATTCCTAATGCCGTTATAAAACTAATTTACATACCTGTAATCCTCTTACACCTACAGACACTCACTTTAACAGCTCTTTAAAATTAACATTTCAATTTCTACACATTTAGATGCTAAATCTCCAGCACATTACATTCTCATCATACATAATGTAGAGGTCAAATAGTTGTTGTTGTTTAACACAAAAAGTTTTTTCACAGTTGAACATATTCATTGTACACATTCTTTTTGTTCGTACAGTAGGAACATCTATTTTTTCATGATAATATATTTGTTTGTTGACTCTTTAGAGCACTTATGTTCACACATGACACATTTACATGTTTATTTTCTGTTCTGTATCTTAGTGTTTAAATGTCTCCCCTTATTCTCTGAAATGGTTCGATCCACAATTAACAAACGGTTTCAGGGGTTCATTTTTATTCAATAGTTTTATAAATTATTAAAATCCATCTGACACCTCATGTGCAAAGTACATAACGAAAAAAGACATTTCCAGGAGGATGTTTGTTTCAGTCTTTGTGTTGTGTTCAGGATACTGAAAAAATTAAAAATAAAAAAAAATGTATGTAAGATTTTATTTTTCAGGTGAATGTTTCTTGTTGTGACTCACCTTCACCTGTGGCTCCGCCCCCTTCAGATTCTGTCTACATCACAGTTCCTGCAGGACAAACACACACTTAAATCTTTATAAACAAACACAGAAATTCAGGTTTGTTGATTTCTTCTTACAGAGATTTGTAGAAACTCCTCTGGTTCATCATTTGCTCTCTGAAGATGTTTACGGCTTTAAAAATATCAACTTTATCCCGACGTTCCTCTAACACTTTAATGTACCTGTAAAGCATAAAAACAGGACAAATATTAAAAAATTAAGACAAAACAAAAACGACAAGTGTAATTCCTACATCTAGAAGGTGGAGAAATTAGATCCAATTTTTTACACCACCAGGAGTCGGAAAAAACACGTCTGCTATAAAAACATTGTGGCTGTCTGTAGCAGACAAAAAGTAAAATATTTAATTTACAAATCCTTCATTTGTAATTTAATTAAATAATCCATAGTATCTTACTATTAGAAGCCCAAATATAATAAATTATTTCTGTTCAGGTCCAGAAAAGAGCACTGTTAAAATCTCTGTTAGCTCTGAAACAGTGGTGCCCAAACTTTTTTAGTAGTCCCCCTCTTTCGGAGATGGAATTATTTTCAACCCCCCACTGCCAGCCACATGCATTATAAAATAATTCATACACAACTTTAGCATTCCTTTGTGATATTTTGCAGAAAAATGGCAAAAAAAAAATTAAAAATATCGCTGAATAACATTTTTTATTAAGATTTTTTTTTAAAACTGCCTCTGGGTATAACTTTTTCCTCGCAAGGAAACATCAACTTCCTCACAAACGAGGGGCAGTTGTCACATTCATGCTGATATATCACAAGTGACATTGCAATATGTGTAATTGAATTGTAAATATGTTTTTAAAATAAACCCCCCTCATTGTAAATCTAGGGCACTTTCTGAAGCGTCACGGAGTGAGGAGTGAGTGGAGCACTTAGCGACACGTCACAGAGTGAGGAGTGAGTGGAGCACTTAGCGACACATCACGGAGTGAGGAGTGAGTGGAGCACTAAGCAATACGTAATAGAGTGAGGAGTGAGTGGAGCACTTAGCGACGTGTCACGGAGTGAGGAGTGAGTGGAGCACTTAGCGACACGTCACAGAATGAGGAGTGAGTGGAGCACTTAGCGATACGTCACAGAATGAGGAGTGAGTGGAGCACTTAGCGACGTGTCACGGAGTGAGGAGTGAGTGGAGCACTTCGCGACGCGTCACAGAATGAGGAGTGAGTGGAGCACTTACCGGGTCTTTATCAGTGTCAGGCACAAGTAACTGGAACAGATGAACCTACACTGTGTCTAATGTAGATTAAACATTTTCGATATGTCTGACCCCAAACTGTTTAATCTACAAACTGTATCATTAACTTTACTTTTAGTCATTTTGTTGCCTGGTCAAGAGTTGAGTTACTTCTACACAATCATGAACGGGTGGACCAAACCAGCCAGTTGGTTATGATGTCATATAAGTGAATGTCTTCTATAATTTAATCGTCTTTTTTCACACACAGTTCAGATTTATATGATGATATGAGTCGTTTGCATGTTTGATAAATGAGGCTCGTGGTACCTTTGGGTCCAGGTGTTCTCCATCACACTCCTCTGTCTCCACTCCTGGTAGAAGCTGCTGGTTTTAACTCCAGTCCCTGACGCCTCCAGCTCCTCGATGAGGGAGTTTTGAAGGCTGGACCGGGCCGACAGAGCCACCAGGAAATAGACCGGATCCTCCAAAACCACGGAGCTGAAGGACTGGAGGGACCAGAGGAGCCAGGGGGGCGGAGGGGGGGAGAGGAGAGTCTAAAGAAGAAGAAGAGATTCACTAATTTAACAATTTAATCCCTTTCTCATGATTCTTCCTCTGGTTTTAAATGTTCTCACCTGGTTTGTTTGTCTGTAGTGATTCAGTGTCTCCAGTAGCAGCGAATTTATGTCGTCTAATTCCTGTAATCTGACCATCACAGCCTGCAGGAAATAAAAGATAATTAATGTACGAATGTTTAAAAAAGGAAAGAAGAAAAAAAAGGTAATTTTGACTCCTGACCTGTAACATGCTGCTAACTCTGTGCAGATACAGCGCCTCCTGCTGGGTGAAGCTGGTATAGCAGCTCTGCGTCAGCTGACCAGACCGAAGCTGTTTGACGAAACAGGACGAGCGGAAAATCTCCTCCACCAGGACGTCGCTGTAACCCCACACCACGTCGAACACACTCACACGGGGGACCAACTCTTCAAAAAGACGAAAAAAGACGTAAAAAGAAAAGTTCTTCACGGTGTTATTAGTTTTAAACGACAGCGTTCTTTCACTGTAAATTCCTGAATCTCACCTGGCACAGATGGTTTCCTGTCACCTGAGGAGAATTTAGAACCAGAGCTGGAAGTAAACAAACACTTTTAGTATTTGTAAAAATGTTTTATAAAGGGATTATACATTTATAAAACTACAAAAATGCAAAACTGGATCCAGGGAATGGGGTGGTTCTATTTTGTGTTGTGTGTGCGTTTTTTCTTTTTTTAATTTTATTTTACTTTATTTATTTGCTTATTTAATTTTTGTTATTTTGTATTTATGTTCATGTTTTAACGTGTGTGTCAGCACATGTAGGCAACTGAACATAAATATGTATGTTTGGTGCTATATGTGTTTATGCATATGTATATATTTATATATATATATATATTTTTTTGCACCTATATTTTACTTATTTATTTGTTTATTTTTTAAATTTTTTTGTCATTGCTCTAATTCTTATTTTACTACAATTATATACTTGTATACTTGCTTTTTGAAGTTATGTGAATTTCTATTTGTAAAATTTGCACTATATTTTTGTACTGAGCATACACACTTATAATTGTGTTCAAAAAAGAATAAAATGAAAAATTTGATTAAAAAAATAAATAAATAAATAAAATATGCAAAACTGAATAAACAACTAAGAGAACAAACAAATGTAGAAGTCAGAGAATTTGGCAGCAAAAATTTTTAGGCCAACTTTTAAAAAGTTTTAAATGAAAACTTGAAATTTCAATCTTGCAGGTTCACGTTTTGCTTACCTGTTTCTATCGGAGCAGATGTAGAACTTCAGCTCTCCACAGGGGGCGCTGTTTAACTCCCCACCTGGACACCAACATGTATTATTTATAACAAAACTTCTAACGCAGTTTGACTTTGAATCAAACCAACATTTAAATCGTCAACTGAAAATGATAAAAATTCACCCTCTACTCATTTTTTATAATTTTTTATATTTGTTTACTTTTTGGGTCCATATAAACACAAGCTCCGTCCTCTTTCGTTGGCATCGAGCCTCCAAACCTGAAGGGGGAGTCGTCGCTCCAGAGCCAGGAACTGTTCTGGAAAAAGAAGAAAAAAAAAACTTTGTGTTTGATTGTTACAGTGGCTTAACGTATTTTTTAATAAAGTGAAAGTAGATCAGATCTTTTTTCACCACTTTTTTTCTTTTTTTGGGGGTACACCATTACTACTGACTGAAAAATAATTTTCATCAGAGAAAAACACAGATCTCTCTTCAAACTGCCAAATTTATAAGCCGGCGTGGCGTTGTCATGGAGACTTTGGAGCGTCGTAAATTAATCAGGTTCAGTCTGACCCAATCGGAAAGCTTGGAGTTTGCATTTAGAAATAACTTTTTTTGGCGCTGATGATCTAATTTTAAATTGGGGAATATAATCAAGGAGAAAGATCCCTTTGAAAGTCCTCACACTCCTTTAAAGCTCTACAATTATTATATTATAAAGTTACTTTACGATATTTAAAAAAAAATCTAAATAGTTTCATGTGCTGAATCCATGAACTGATGAAAAAAATGAAAGGTGTTTGAGATTTAGAGCATTTTTGGTCGTTCTTAAACTTTTTTCTCAGTTTTCTGAATTTTTACACATTAAATAATAAATTTGACATGGACACCAAAAAACTCACCTTCTGCTCCTTGAATCTGCCCAACCACACCGAGACGTTTGAGTCCAACAGCTGAAGAACGAACTGCCAATCCTCAGGTGAGTGAAGAGACGCCAGAGTCCCACCTGTCCGAGCGCACGCAGACTAACACACAGAAACATCATTATTATCAATCATTTGGGTTTTTTTGTGATCAGAAGTTTTTATTCATATTTTTCAACAATGACAAACAATACACCAAAGCAATTGAAACTAAAAATACAGAGACATATAATACTTGAGCATAGAACTTGCGCATATATGCACATGCAATCACCGATACATGTGCGTAATATTATTGTATATTTGCTTATACACGCACCTTATGAGCAAGTACATTTAATAAAAAAAAAATTTTTAAAAAGGAAAAGACATTGGCAGCTAGTAAGAGATACAAACAATTGTTTCAAAAGTAGTAGTTCAACATCAGGCCTACAGAAATGTCAAGGACCCTTAATAAATGAATTGTAATTCCCCCATTATTAATCATTTGTTTTTTAATAGTTGTGTTATTTGAAGCGTAATGTAATAGATTGAACAGGGTTTGGTGTTTTTCTACCTCTGCAGAGCTCCAGGAGCTCCACACGGGGTAAAAACCGAAGCATCGTCCCCCAAAGAGGAGCCACCTTTCTGGGCATTGAGACGCCGACTTTGTCTCTGCTGACACAGAAATCACTTATCAAAATTAGAAACATAAAAAAATAAACTTCCTGTTGATGATTCTGTTTTGTTTTTGTTTTTTTACCTGAGGATGACAGAGACGCAGACTGAACCAGGAGGACGGAAAACACAAGAGGGATCAACACACTCACTATCATCTCGACCTGTGCAGGTAACAGAAACACAGAGGTGTAAGGAGAGCTCAGATATTTACTGGTTGAAATATAATATAAGCCTCAAACATGATGCATAAAGCCTGTTGATGTTCCTACCTTCAGTTTTCAGTGTCCTCTCGGTGTTATTTCCTCCCTCACTGCAGATAAATGATCTTTTTCTAACAAAAGCACATTTGCATGTTGTTGTGGGTGTGGTTTCAGAAAGTCAATAAACTGGAAATTCAGGTTTCAGCTCTCAAAGCTTCACACTCCACCATCGGGGGCTGAGTTACTCCTCACTGTGATTATAACTTTCTTTAAGAACATCACACTTTTCATATTTTTCTCCAATAGGTGGAAAATCCCAGGATACTTGTCAGGAAGATTTTTTTTTGGGGTGCACTTCAAACAAAATCATACAAGAGTTTATTCAGCTTAAACTAAAGGTTCAGACTTAAAACTGCAGTGAAAATACAGGCTGCAGATGTAGATGTTTAAAAACTGAACATTTTGAAACAGTTTTCAGTTTCAGTGACACTTTTCCAGACTTTGTTTTAAATGCACACAATTAAGAGCATTCGCCTACAAAAGTACTTATCTTCAAAAATGTACCGGACATTGATAAGATAAGATAAGATAAACCTTTATTAGTCCCACAGGGGGAAATTTCAGCTTTACAGCAGCAGCAGGATACAAAAGAAACATAGAAAGATTTACAAATGAAACTATAGGTAATAAGAATAAAATAGACAATAAACATAAATACAATTCAATTTACAAGATTAACATATGTAAAAGATCTGAAACAGAAAGAAACAGAATTGCAAAGAAGTAATCTTTGACCTAAACTTTCTAACAATGAAATTTTCTACATTCTTTAAAGGCTATTTGACGAGAAACACGGTTGGAAACTCATAAAAATAAAATCAAGCAGCTGCAGAACTCGCTTTGGAAAGTTCTTACTTCTGAGTTTGTTTGGGTCTCAGAGTTTATTAAGGAAAACTGTCTGGATATTTTTAAACCCTTCAAAAAAACTGCTTGAAGATTAACCCTCTGATGCATGAATTATGAAAGTCAGTGTCTGGATTTTTCCTTTGAGTGTTTTTATTTGTCTTAAGGCATGAAAAAAAGTTTTCATCACGCAAGGGCTTATGGGAAGTGGAGTTTTTATCTTTAGTACTGAAACTAGTTTTTCCAGAAAGTCCTTACAGCTACTTAAAAAAAAAAAACACAATTAGATGAATTATGGTGACAAAAAAAACATGTTTGAGAGACAGGAAGTTATTTTTTGGTCTCTTCAATTTCAGGTTGTGTCCTTTTAGAGGGACTCGACCCAGAGGTTGAGAATCACTGTAAAGACTGTATCTGAAGCTGAGAGTCAAACATGCAGCTGCACCGTATGAATAATAAATTAATGTCATCATAAATAATGAATCAGTCACAGGAGACACTTTACTGCAGAATGAGGACTTTAATACTTCATGTTTATTTTACTGATAATCGTTTTTCTCTTCTATAAGACAATGTTTTTATTCTAATATCATTAATTTGGATGTCTATAAATGATACAACGACACAAAGTGAGCAGAAAAACTGTAATTTAATAACAAATATCTGTGTTTTTGTACATTGTAACTGTGACATAATCATTGTAAAGCATATAAAACAACCTGAAGAGTAAAAAACCTGCTGATAAATGCTGAAAAAACACTGATTTGTGTTTTAATTTGCTCTAAATGACTCTTATTTTTTTTTTTGAGACGTAAACAAGGTGCTCGCTGTGTAATTGATAAAATCCTTTCAGTGAAATGAAACCGTGAGATTAAGAAAAAGAGAGAAATCAGAGGGAGAGTTAAGATCCTGGAGGGAGGCGGCTACAGCTGGTGAACATCCTGTTAGTGTGTGTGTGTGTGTGTGTGTGTGTGTGTGTGTGTGTGAGGGGGCTAATCCCATAGATATAACACAGCTAGAAAGGAGCCTCATCCTCTAAGAGCTGAAATTCCACCTGTGTGAGTTTCTGAATGAACATTTTCCTGGTAAAAAAAAAAACATAGATCTGTCTTCAAGTTCATCATCACTTTTTTTTTCTCATAGAAACATGAAAATAAATCTTAATAATCCCAACTTTAGATGGTTAAGAAAAGTGTGGTCTGTGTGTGATGTAACCTGCAGCTCTATATATTCTGGTTCTACGCCCTCGACCCCAAAATCCCTCCAAACTTAAAGCTGATGTGCACACACACACACACTCACACACACACTTTGCACAAACCTGCAGCATCAAGTCTGTGAGATTCAAAGAGTCTTAGACGCGACACAACGACCAAAGACTGAGAGGAAAAAGTTTTTAAAAAGTGAAGAAAGAAAAAAACAGAGTCGGCAAAACTTTCAAAGGTTGGAGCAACAGGTAAGAATTAAAATCAATCTGTTTGACTTCACCTGTAAATGTTGAATCTCTTGTTTATTAATTAATTAATTCTCGTATTAACCATGCTCAGATAAAAAGAAAAAGAAAGAAAACAGCTCGAAAGTTTAAATGAAAGATTTAAGACGAAAATAATTTTATCTAATGAATATGTTAATGTTGACTTAAGCCACAGTTTTGGTTCTGTGTGACTTAAAATACAAGAATATAATATAATATAGTATAATATAATGTAATATAATATAATATAATGTAATATGATGTAAGATAATATAATATAATATAATTTAATATAATATAATGTAATATAATATAATGAAATATAATATAATGTAATATAATATAGTGTAATATAATATAGTGTAATATAATATAATATAATATAATACAATAGAATAGAATAGAATACAATAGAATAGAATGCCTATATTGTCATTATACAGTTGTACAATGAAATTTCTAAAGCTTCCCTTAAAATGCAGCAACAATTTTGAAACAAAAAAAGAGGAAAACTTCCGTGAGAAATAAAAAAGAAATGAGGTATTTGTTATATTTATATATCACTGTTAAGAAGTGTAAAATATTTAAAGGGTATTTTTTTAACTGATGGAAATAGGCTTCAACTAAACATTATTATTGACAATGAGAAACTATTATGATTATTATTATTATTAAATTCATTAATTTTCTTATCATAGTTCTTGTTTTGGAATATAAAAAGAACAGAAATGGGACAAAAGGCAAGAAATTAAAAGAGGGATAGGAAACAGAAAAGAATGAAAAAAAACAGAAATTAAAAAAGAAAGTAAGAAAAGGAAAAGAAGAGTTTTCTGGTGTTTTTTTGTGTGAATTAAGTGAATAATAAGTTGGCTAAACATTTTGTTGCTGAATGATCATTTTATTTTCAGCAGGATGTTTCTCTGTAACTTTTGAAGAAACATCTTTTAGTCTTTAAGGAAACAAACATGATTTAATGAGGCTTTAACTGGATGTTTTTAACTCTCTGTTTGTTGTGATCGTGCTCAGAGATGCTGTTTACCTTCCGCTGGTTTGTAGTGGGTGTGGTCTCATTCCTATTGGCTCCGCCCACGTTGGCATTTTCCCGCGGCGCCAGTAAAAACTCCTGTCAGGAAATGATTCCCGGTCATATCCGAGCTCAACCTCAGGATCCGGATCAGAGTCACGTGACCCTGCGAACGTCCACCTCCTCGTACCTGCCGGGACAGTTGGTCACAGGTAGGAACTAAACGCCATTGAAAACAAAAACAAGAACTCAGTCTCATGGCGCTTTTCCACTCTACAATTCCAGCTCTACTCTACTCGTCTCTACTGGGTTTGGTTATCTTTTCTTGTGCGTGCATGTTCATCTATAACGCCACACAAACATCATTTTGTACTAACATATGTGCCACCGTGGTCTTTAAAGGAAAAAAAAAAGCTTTAAAAAGATTTCATTAAAGTAATACAGTGGCTCAATGTGGGTCGTCATGACAACGGAGGTAAACAACAGCCTGGTGCTGCTGCACGCGGGGGAAAACGAAGGAGCTGCTTCCTGACATCAACTCTTCCCTGGATCCAGTGAGATCACTTTAATTTTTGATTTTTGGGCCTGGTATAGCAGAGATTTGTTGTTGATCAATCATTCTTCTTTGAACTGGTTTTCCTTTTTGGTTCCCTGTGGATTAATGGACTGATTGGTGCTTAAAGACTCTCGTGGAAGACAGATCGCTCCTGCACCGACCAACTTTGATTTAATTTAAAAGACTCTTTAAAGCCAACTATCTTTGCTGTTAACTTCTTTTTGCTTTAAAAAGGACTTTTAACTTCTTTAGGAATCATGAAGGAGCATTTTAGGGCTGTATTTTGTCTTCATTCAGTCTGGTTCTGTGCCGTCAGGTTTAAATGTCATTAAAAACCCGTCGCTGACTTATTCCTTTGCCTCTTGTAAGTGATTTGTTCAGAGTCAGAAGCTGCAGAGACGACATTCTCTGACCAATGAGTGACCGGCAGTCCGTCCACGTCACCTTTTAGTATCAGCTTTACTCTCTTAGAACCAGGGTAGAGTAGGTACTAAAAACTGGCGTCTGCTGCGTAGTACCGCGCTAATGGAAACGCAACACAAACCGGGTAGAGGAGAGTAGAGTAGGGCTGAGACGAGTCAGTGGAAAAGCGTCATCAGTTTGTTCCACGCTCTTGTTTCCTCAGTGACCGTTCGCAGCTCGCGGGACTTCATGGGCTTCCTGCTCCAGGCTCGCAGCGTCGAAGGCGGGAGAAAGAGCGGGGTCAGGTCGATGGGTCTGGGCCCGGTGCTGGTGGGGGGGTCCTGGGTGTTGACCCCCCCTGGGACACACACTCTTCGCTGCTTCACGGCAGGAGACACACTCACACACTCGGACAAACAGCTGAAGAGAAACCTCTCGTTTGTTTGGAAGGCGCCGGATGTTCCCATGGGCGACGTCAAGTTCTAGTGAGTACGAACCCGAGAATCTTTTAGTTTCCTTTTTATCTGTTATCTATAAACCTTTCCGTCATCAATCCAATCTGAGGAGAACAATTATTTTCCATAAACCAGGGTGAACATATCCTACAAACCCATCTTTCTGTGAGATCCCAAAAAATACCCAAAGATCCTCAAAGTAGCTTCATAACCCAAACATTCATATAAAACACTCCTTTACTGTTTGAAGGAAACATTTTATAAAATTGAAACATAAATAACTTTCTTATCTGACTTCTTATCTTGGAATTCTGACTTTTATGTCTCAAAATTTTGACTTAATTATGTTAGGAGTTTGACTTTTTTTGTCGTAACTAAGTTTTTGCTTAAATTTTGACATTTTGCCCCGATTATTTTTCTGTTTTTCTCTCGAAATGTTTTACTTTCTATCTCAATAATGGTCTATTTATCTCATATTAACATTTAAGTACAAAATTTTGACTTTTTATCTCATAATTTTTACCACTTAATCTAAATTTTTTGACTTTAATCTATCAAAAACTTAACTTTATTATCTCAAAACAATAACTTTATTTTTTTGAATATGTTTTCAAGACTTTTTAGCTCCTAATTTTGACTTTAGTTGTCATACTTTTGACATTTTATCTCAAAATTTGATATAAAAAAACCTTATTGTCTTTCAGTTAGGAGGTAAATATGTGGAATTCTTCTTCTGCAGAAATAAAAACATGTAGTACATTGATAAGGCTAAAAAACTGAATAAGAATCAGTTGGTTTTAAAATATACTACAAAAAATGTAAAGTACCACGCTCATGTCATGATGCACTTGTTGCACATAACTATTAAAAACTACAGTAATGCATTTGTATTGTTTTTGTTTTGTTTTGTTTGTTGTTTGTGAGTCAAGAGGTTCAGGCTTAATGTCAGCTTTAGATTCAACCTGGAAGATTTGGAATATTTCGAGTTTTATTTTCTGTAATTTCAGCGTCACTGTCGTACAGTCCTACTTCGTACACTGGGCAGGAATTGAGTCGACAGTGGTGCATGATGGGAGTCGTAGTCTTTGGAGCGGGACTAACAACACGAGGACGGACGAAGGGAGCTCCGTTTTTACCCAAGAAGATGAAGTAACTGACTCACCAGGTAAAAATTTTGTGTTTTGTTGAAAAGAACAGGATTATACTCATTTGTTTGCAAAATAAGTTCCCTCAAATCATGTCTCACCTTGTTGCCCCACAGCTGTGCAAAGCTTTCTGGGATCAAATGGCCTAAAAGGTGAAACTACCAGTCCTTCTATCACTCTAAGACTACCTACGACAACAAACAGGAGACCAACAACAAACAAGAAATCTCAGGAAACACTCACTGAAGTGGCTCAACAAGTCTTAGAGAAACAAAGTCAGGCAACTTTCACATCTCTTAAAGTTCAGAACAAGACAAATCTAGAGGTGGATCAAGTAAAGAATGAGAACGACACTGAAAAGAACAATTCTTTGACCTTAGTGTCTCCTTCAAGTGTCCAGAAAGATGGTACAAACTTGTCAGAAAAAGCAGGCGCAACAACAAACAGTGGAACCCAAAGTTTTACATCTTGGGAGCAGCTCACAGAAGTCACTCATCCAGGCGTAAATGGAGAGGGTTTTGCAACTTTAGCCTATCTTGGAGTTGAACACCTCACTCATCAGGAAGGCAATGAAAAGACGAGTCATCAAACCTTTAAATTCCTTCAAAATCTGAGCAAAGGCAAAGAAACTGCAGGATTCTTCTCAGGTGAAGACCCTGCTGCAACCCAAGAGCCCTCGATATTAACAAAACCTACCGCCCCAGTCTTGGTCAACTTTTCTTTGGGAACATTTGGAGTTGCCACTGTTGATGGAAGCAGTGCAACCGTGAGCTCGGAAGCCCTTCCAAATTTGGAAAGTGAAACTGAGTCTTATTCAGCATCAGGATCACTCTCTAGCGGGACCAAAGAGCAAAGTCCAACCAAACTTGTTCCTTTTGTTGCCTCTTTATCTTCATTGGACACTAATGGGATGGAGGGTTTAACCACTTTTTCACCAAACATCACAGGACAGAAATCCATGAGTCCTTCCACAAATGCTTCCCTCGTGAAGGATGACGGTGATATCGAGGGAAATGAGACAAACTTGAATAATTCAATTCATCCAACTGTCTCCAAGACAAAAGACTCAGTAGTGAGTCCAACAATCGCCACCGAAGTTATGCTGTCAACCAATCATAGATCTTATGTCACGGATCCCTCAAGATCCACTTTCCAGGATCCAAGAGGAGCAATCACAGAAAGTTTAGAGACTAAAAGAAACCAATCTGAGTCACAGAAGAGTCCCAAAGAGGATGGAACAAGAGGCCAGTCCATCCTCTGGTTACCAAAGCTTTTTCACCAGATTCAAACCTCAACAACGAAACCTCATCTTGGATCCCAAAGTGGAACTAGTCCAATCATTTTCACCACCCAGGCAATGGCTCAAACTTCCCTAAAGCTTGTTTTTCCATCAAAGTCTCCTTCCTTACAGTCAAACCCAACTGAAACCCTCAAGCACCTTCCTGACAAAACTTTGAGTGTCCAAGAACACCAGGATGTTACCAGTTTACCCCAAACTCAGCCTGAAAATGGTCCACCAGAACGTCTACTGGCTGTCCCTTTGAGCGTCACTCCAAAACCAAGACCCTGGACCAGCGACCTGCAAACTTCCCCCCAAACAGAGATAACTCAAACTGAAGGTGAAACTTATTCCCAGTCTGACCCACAAAAGGTTTTGAGTGTCTCCCCAACATCATGGTTGAAGCCCAGTGCCCTAAAGGTGAATCCAAAAGGGTTGGCAACAACTCAGTCCACTACATTGCCTAGATCCATCAACCCCATGACCGTTACGTTAAGTTCCAACCCTATTTTTACAACGCACAAGGCAAAAGAAGTCAAAGATCTTTGGTCTGAGGCAAAAACCAAGACTATAAGTCCAGTATTCGCATCAGTTTCCCCCTCTAGTCCGTCCCCTGTTTCAGTGTCTACCCACCTTTCTTCCACCCATGCCTTACCTGGCTCTTCCCTTGGTCACCCCAGTTCTACCACTACTCTCTACTCAAATAAACGTTCTACTCAAACTTCTTCATCTTCGTCTTCGTCACCTAATCCATCAACCAGGAGGAACGGACTCAAGACGGTGCCAGTCCTTCCTCATTTACCCTCCCCTTCACCGATGGCCACTCCTCCCAATCCACCTTCTGTCCAGCCTGAGCTGAACACCAAAACATCCACCAAACCTTCCTCAAACTCCTCCCACTTTGCATCAACCTCAGCACCTTTGACTTCTGCTGTAACTCTGTTGACCTCCAACACAACTTCAACCAATTCAGTGTCTTCTTCTTCACTTGGTTCCTCCTCTTTTCAGTCAACTTCCTCTTATCCAGAACCTTCTCCAGCTCCCCGGCGCTCAACCTACAACGCCACCACAACCACCTCCTCGCGTCAGCAACTCACTCCTGGTCAGAAATTGCTGATCCAGAATCACATCACATCATCTGATCCTGAGCCCAAACACAACCAACCCTCGCCAAGAACAGTGGTTCACCAGAACCCAGAACCGCACCCAAACCTTGATTCTAACATCAAACCGAAGTTGAAACCAAGTGTCCCCAAATCCCCAAAACCAAACCATCCCTCTAACCCGTCTTTAACTCCGGGTAAAGACGGGAAGTATCCAGACATCATCCCCAGACACAGCGCCTGGGAGCTGGGGATGCTTTTGGGCTGCTCTGCCGGTTTGGGGATGGTCCTGGTGGTCGGGGTGAGGTACATGTACCGTCAAGCTTGTGGGAAACGCACCGAGGTGACTCTGAACGACAGGGAGAGAGAATATGGGAGGGGGGAGAGGGGGCTGATCCATGTCCAGGAGTGTGGGGACTTGGTAAGAGTCCGGAGGATCAGAGACAACAGCTTCGTTCTCTTGGCTGAGTACGATTTACTGGCTTCACCCGGAGACTGAAATACTTAGAGACCAAAACATGAGTCAGAGCTAAGGGCTGAAACAATCAGGTTGGGTTGGACCTTTACCATCCTTCACAAAAACTCTTCACCAGTTTCACTCTAAGATAAGTTAGTTTCCAAGATATACGAAATCATGAACATGATTGCCGTTGTTCATTCAAACAAGGTTGATGTTACATGTTTGTTGCAGTTGTGGCCAAGAGTATAAGAATAATCCTCAACAGATCTTTGGTTCTTGACAAAGTGTTGGGAAAACGTTGAGATATTAAAAAGTCCACTGAGGTTGGAGGCTAACCTTTAATCAGCATCAATATCACTCTAAAGTTTAGACTTGTACAACAAATGTAGTGATATAACTTAATTCCCTCATGAGTCTTTTTAGACTGAATCCAATATTTACATTTAGACCGTTAAAGAAATACAAATTGACGCAAACTTTCTTCTTCCTCTGTGTGTATCCCTGCAAATCCCGACCCGTTTTATAAGTCTGAAATGATCTATACATTATTAGGGATGGATATTGTTTTGTTTTATTGACTGATGAAGGCCATCTTGCAATGCTTTGAGTTGTTTGGGGCCTCAAGCTTGCCGTAGTTGTGCCAAAGTTGTTGAACACCTATTAGTATTTTGAATTTTTTGAGTCTTAAGTTTTTTTCACAAAGAGTTATTGTGACATGTTTCTGTGATGAAAGTTGAAATTCTGTTTTAAAACCTCTAGACATTTCTTTATCCAACATATTCAGCGAACAAAGACTGCAGTCTGCTTTCTGATCAAAAACTTTATAAACACCAGTAGGATGACACACGCCATTTGGTGGACGCCTTTTTGGGTTTAGTGAGTTCTAGAGCAGTGGTTCCCAACCTTTTCCAACTCAGGGCCCACTTTTAAGTCTCAAAAATGTTGGGGCCCACCTTTGACCCAGTAAGTACAGAGGATATTTTTATTTTTTTATTGAACCTTTTATTGAAAAAAAAAAAAAATCTCTTTTTCAAGGGAGTCCTGGCCAAGACAGCAGCACATGTTTCATAGTCAGCCATACAGTCAGTCACATAAAAACAATAACAAGAATTAAGTCAATAAAATGATAATAAAACAATGACTTTGTTTATATAAAATGCCTTGTTATTCGTAACAATGACCTGAAATGTAACAGCAACCCAAAATGTGATTAAAAAAATGTAATGAACCCAAAATGTTATAACTTTTCAATAATATAACAGATGCTGAGCCCAAAACGTCATAACTTTTTAATCAACTTGTTACAATTCATTGTTAAGTTTCAGGTCATGTTACCTATTTGGCTGTAACACACCTTCTTAAAGGACTATTTTTATATATGAATATCTGAACATTGTTAATTTCCTTTAAACATGGCTGAGTTTTAACATTCTTAACATTATTCTGTTCATTTGTATCTAGTATTTACACTTCACTTGGACCAGACTTTTTGGGGGAATTTGGCGGCCCATTCGTAATACTTTCACGGCCCGCCGGGGGGCCACGGACCACAGGTTGGGAACAGCTGTTCTAGAGAAATAAACTAAAAATATATGCATGCAAAATAAATAAAGGGTTGGCATGTTCGTGATCTGAAAGGCTTTCCTCCAAGTGTCTGTAAACTAAGTTGTATTATATGTGAAATCATGGATGTTCTTCATAATAAAGCATATTTTTTTGTATGATACATAATGTTTTCCTTCATTTCCTGTAAGTCGAGGTTTAAACGATGACAGGGACGTTTGCCGAGTCTTTTGAAACCACCCGGGTCTGGTTGTGTGTTAGAAGTGGCACAAAGCCTCTTGGGTCTGTTGGCAGAGCTGTCGCAGTTTTATTTTGTTATAACTTCATCCAAGTGATGTGACAGAAGAGCCATCTGTCCAAGGAAAAAAAAAAAAGTTGGGTCAGTGAAAGTAAAAGGCTGCCAATGTTTTCCTGGATGTTTTCCACATTTGATCGGATAGAAAATCCAAAATCTTTCAAATTCTGAGGAGGAACATTTCCACAAAGTGTTATTAAATGTAAGGGGTGTGAAGAGGAGGCATGAAACACAGCTCCAGTAATGTATCTGCAGAGGCTTTATGTGTGATGAAAGACAAATATGTGCATGAAAAGAAAAGACTCCAAAAGCTTCAAACACTATTGTAAACATACAACTCAAATTTATGTTTCACTACACGACAGCGTTGGCAAACTCCACGCCCATTATCTTGATTAAAAACAGGAAACATTAAATCTTTCTCTGAAGCTTTGGTGAAAGTGGTGCAGAAGAAAAAAAGTCCTCGCTCTTATATTATTTTTTAATATAAAGGAAAAAAAACAATCATAACTCCCTTAATTCTTTTCCATACATACAAAAACACAGTAAACAGGCCGATGCTGACGGTAAACTCAGCTGTAAGTGGACGACCAATCACATTATTGATCCGTTAGTGTAACTTTGTTGACTTTTCTGATTAAATCTGTAACAAAACCGATAAAAAAGTGACGATTTTGCACATTTGAGTCCCACTTTGTTGTCAAATATTCATCAAACCTGCATAAAACCATATGTTTAAGTCTTATATTCACCATTTGCTGGCTCTGTTTTGGTCACCACCACCAATTCAAATGGAAGAAACTTATCATGCATGAAATAATAATCAAAACCTTCACAGTTAAGGAGCTAATTCTGATCATGACCAAACATTTAGCATCTAAAGAAAGAGCCCATTTATCTACTTTTGTTGGTGGTGGAGACCAAAAATGAGCTAAACAGGGTCAAATATTGAATAAGTAACAAAACCATTCAAACAGTGACTTTAAAATAAATATTTGAGTCCCATTATGTTGTCAAATATTAATCAACAGTTGCACAACTGATGCACTTTTGGAAATCCAACTGTTGCACCATTGCGGGCCATATTCACCAATTATTTGCTCAGTTTTGGTCTCCACCACCAAAAATTAAATTGGTAAAAACCCATTGATTGTGCGATTACCATCAAGTCTTACACAGTTACGGACTAAATCCTGGTCATAACTACACATTTAGCATCCAAAGAGTCTGTTCATCCTGTTGGGTTTGTGGTGGAAACCAAAGAGATTCTTAAAATGGTCAAATAATGAATCTGTAACAATACCATATATATAAAAAAGTGACTATTTTGCACATTTGAGTCCCACTTTGTTGTCAAATATTCACCAAACCTGCATAACAAGTGTGTCCGACCACTTGTGTTTGTATGTGTTTGTCTAATATTCACCATTTTTGACCCAGTTTTGGTCTCCACCACAAGACAAAAAAGCCGTAGAAACCTATTATGCATGGAATTCTAATAAGGAGAGACAAAGTTAAGGACTTTTTAGTGAACATAAGCAAACACTGAGCATTTATAAAGACGTATTATCCTCTTGTGTTGGTGGTGGAGGCCAAAAAGGAGCTAAAACAGGGTCAAATATGGAATTGGTAACAAAACATTATGAAAAAAACGAGTATTTTAAAGTTAAGAGTCAAAGATAGACTCTTTCTGTTCTTCAGTTTTTAAAACAAAAAAATACAATTTAAAAAGTCCGGTTCAGAAAAAGCAGGAAAAGGGTGTGAGGTTTTGAGAAAAGTCAAAATTCTACAACTTATCGGAAAAATCTTCTTTTTTATTTTTTTGCCTCTGTATTTATATCAAATAATCTTGACTTAAATCTTAGAATTTTTACTTTTTATATCAAAATTTCAACTTTTTATTTAGACTTTTGTCATCTGAAAATTTTGACCTTTAATGAGAAAGTTTCGACTTTTTTCACATAATTTTAAACTGATTTCTTAAACTTGAGACGTTTCATCTCAAAATCTTGACTTTTTGTCTCAGAATTTTGTCTTTTTTTCTCAAAATTTTCACTTTTTATACTAAAATATTGACCTTTTATCTCAAAGTGTGAAACAATTCTTACCTTCAGTTTTTATTTTCATCCTCACATTAGAGTAAAAGCTTTTGATGTTTCAATGGTTTGATGTAATTTTCTGTCAAGTTTGAAGTCCCATTGGTTAATTTTGTGCTTCTATTCAGTCGTTTGATTCAGAAAACAGGACGTGAACATGATAAACGTAGCGAAGAAGCCCTTAAAGAAGTGAAAGTGCTGGTGAATCAGAAAAACTGTCACACACCGTAACATTTAAGGCCGAGTATAAACACAAGTGGATCATCATTAGAAAACTACCAAAGTGCCCCTGAGCAAAGTCATGCCCTTAATTTGTGATTTTTTTTTACATGTGGTCCATAAACAAAACACAAAATACTGATTGAAACTGTCGTCTATGAAACTTATCTACCAACTTCTTCAGATATTATCATAAACAGAATAAAGAGTCAGTGTAAAGTTGATAATGTAGAAACTTCACTCCTTATTTTTCTGTTTTCAGTTTGTTTCCATCAGGATCAAAAATGTAACACCTCTCCAAGTTTTCTGGCAGTAACAGCCTGAAGAAAGAAAGAGTAGAAAAGCGTAAAAAATCAGCAAGAAAAATAAAAACGAATGGTCCTCCACTTCTCTTCATCCTGCTCGGAGCTTTTTCAATCTTTTAGAACTTCATACAAAAATAGATTTCGCACTTTATAAAAAGTCAAAGATTTTTCAAATGGAAAGTATCTTTGCAGCAGGAAGGTGTCCGACCCTCCGCGGCGCTGAGGTCTGTGTTGTGATAAGGCAGGTCCTACTTTATCCTTCCGCCGGCGTCCGTCGGTCACAGGACGAGGACGAAGCTCGAGCAGAAATCGCTGATTTTTTCTTTCAGGTCAGATGGGCTGAAGAGCCGACAGTTTCGCCGCCTGAGCAGAGAGAAGAGAAGCATCGAGTGTCAGAGAGAGAAAAGCTCGAACTCAAACGTGCAAATCTTCAGTTTGGTGAAGAAAACCCAACGCCACCGTCACCAAAGCAGCAGCAGCAGGAGGAGGAGGAGGAAGTGAGATTATAAAAGATTCCTCCAAAGTCTGAATAATAAATTTTACCTCTACTCGGGAGCAATTTCAACTCGGCATCCTGGGAAAACACAAGTCATTACTTTCACTTTTTAGCTCTAATTAAGAAAGAAACTTAGATTTCAAGATCGAAGTGTTGCAGAGTCAAAGTAACAGTGACTGATTTTTTTCTTTAGTAACGTTTCCACTGAAGTTGATGCTTAATTTTTTTTTTTTTTTTTTTCCAAACTCTTTTTTTTAATTTAATTTTTTGGTAAAGATACAGATGCATCTTGTAAAAATAGGCATTATATAAAATCGATACACATAGTGTTAAATACATAAATAAGTAATAGTCAAAGTACCAAATAAAACAAAACAAAAGCAGTAATAGTAGTAATAATAATGATAATTAATGATTATAATAACAATAATAGCAAGAATAATAGAAATAACAATAGATTTATATTAATAACAGTAATGATAATAGTAGTAATAATAATAGTAATATCAATAATAATAATAATAGTGCCAGTAATATGGAAATAGGAAAAAAAAGAAAAATAATATATCTGCCAAATTTACCATTAAAAAAGGTTAAGAGTAATAGAACAAAACAAAACTTGGTCTTCCAAAAGATACAAACACAAAGATCCTAAATTCCAGTCACCCAGAGGATTTACACCCAAGAGGAACAACTACATGGTCCCATAAACTATGACCTCAGACATTTCTCCCAGATAGAGAAAAATTGAGAGGAGAAGAAAAAAAAGCAAAAAAAAACCAAACAAACTCAGATATAATTTTTTATAATTTTGCATGGTGCTGGTGTGAGCTGCCATGTCCGTTTTGGTGTTTTTCCGCCTCTGCATCCACCCATAATATGAGACTTTTGAATTAAGTTAAAGGGACAGTGAGGAGTTTTCGAGCATTCCTGTAAAAGTCTCATCTCTAAATATTTGCCTGATCATGATACCAATTTAAAACGAGATTATTTGCACCAAAACTAGGTGATGAATGCTCGTTCAAAGCTTTCCGATCAGGTCGGACTGGGCTGGATTGATTTACGGCACATCGACGTCTCCATGACAACTCGGCGCTGGCTGACTTTAGCAGTGAACTGAGTTTTTCTCTACTGAAAAGGATTTCTGTGATTTATTTAGGAGGAACAGTAATACAGTCACTTTAATTTCAGGTTTTGCAATATCTGTGTACTTTTATTTTACTGAACAACATCACAAATACAGTTACACATTAAATTGACTAATTACTGAGAGCATCTCTCTCTTTTATTCTGTATTAATCACATTTATTTAATGTTTTTCTTCTTTCTGATGACGCCTCATGTGAGTAGGTCAAAGAAAATACTCACCTCAAGTTCCATCACTCACAATTTAAATTTCAACCACGGGCGAAAACATCAATCACCATTGTTTAATTCACCAAATTAAGGTTTTAATTCATCAAAAATGTCTTAAATTTGTCTTTTCTTGTTCAAAAACAGTTGTTAAGATTTTTAGCATTCATCATGAGATCACACCAATTACGTCACTCGCTATCACAACATCACCACTGATTGACTTTTTTGATCAGTAAGGGAAAAATAAGAATTATCCGCCTCTGAATTAACTCAAAAAATGAAAGTGAATTAAGATTTTGTCGTTTCGGCGTCGTTCCTTACTCACTGTTGGGATTCGGCCCTATCTCAACAACAAACTCGGCTGCAGGAGGAGAAAAGGTGGAGAGGTTAGTGTTAAAAAAAAGGAGGTTTTTGGGAGGTGGGGTTTAAGTTTGTGAACCAAAAAAAAGTCTGTGGGTGAGAAAAACGCAGTTCACCCAGTGGCCACTAGAGGGTGGCACCAAAGATGAGTTAATCTCCATAGAGAACAGTTGGTTTGGTAACACATCAGTAAACAAACCTCAGACTAACTTTCCAGTAACTGCTAATAAAACAGTTCAATTAATATGATGTAAAACTAGTTTAAACAGTCGTGAACAGGTGTTTGTTTACCTTCTGGCGACTCGTCATCCAGGTGCGGATCGTGGGAACGAGGACGGAGCCCAACAGGATCTGAGCCGGGTGATAAATCAGCAAAGGCACCGAGATCAGAGAGAGATGCTCGTAACCTTCGAAGACGATCTTCAACATGGGGATACCTGAGGAGGGAGAAAAAAAACGCTTCTTTACGGTCAAAATGTGGCTCTACATTAATTATAATTAAGGATTTGAATCAGGAACCAGTTTCTGATAAAAATCAATAAAAGGTCAATGATGTGACGTCCCCTTTTTTTGTGTCTGAGTGCAATATTTCCTTCCATCATGAATTGAGTATTTCATCACATGTATTTCTTTATTCTATGAAACCTGTGTTATTTGAACACATCTTTAAACTATTAAAATATAACATGTTTTTTTGTGTTTTGGTTCCTCAAACCCCCAAAATGTCAGGTGGTGCAACCGTCCTGACAAGTATCCACAGTAATTAAACTCTAAAAATTGAATGTCAGTTATTGTAAATGGAAATTAAAAATACAGTGGCATTATTTTATGCTTGANTCTGAAATACTGATAAAAAAGGTTTTTTCACTTCATTGGTGACTGGAACAATTTCCATGTCAGGTGGTACAACCAATGTAATAATGTGAAATGTTATTTTAACATCAAATTATTTATCTTATTCACAAATAAAAGAAATGAAACACACAAAATGAAAATGTATGAGTCACTACAGACACTTGAGAGATACTTGCCAATAATTTCACACAGAAAAAATAACAGGAACATATAAATATATTTTCATGTATTTGGTTGCACCACCTGACATTTTTGGGTGCTCAAATTAAAAATACTAAAAAATAATGAACCTAAAAACTTTGAAATGTTGGTCAACTACTGAAATCTGTTAGAAAACATAAATCTTCTCTCAGAAATATGTTTTTATCCATTTTCAAAGAGTTTTTTGAAAATAAGTTTTTAGACCCTCTTTTTGTCATTGACCCAAAAACATATTTTCTAGTTTCAGTTGCCTCAAAGTTCAGCAACAGACGAAAGTAAACAATGAGACAATAAATATTTTCTTGGAAATGATTATAACTGTTTGAGAATCATATTTATAGTTGTGATGTATCAGGAGGAAAAAGTCGTGTAACTTCTTTATTATTTGTGTTGTTACCCAGAGTCAGAGACTTGTGCGTGGAGCAGAACATGATGGCGACGGTGTCTGCGGGGCTGAACCCTGAGCCCGACCTGCAGAGACAAAACGAAAGTAAAACCTCACATCAGTCCGTGACCTTTGACCCCAAACAGTGGATAGAGTCCCAGAGTTTATTCACCAAACACAAACGCGTCATATTTGTTTGTTCTTCTCACCTGGAGGAGAAGGCAAAGGTGAGCAGCATGAAGCTCAGCTGGAGGGAGAAAACTGCAGAAACACAGAGAAATGTTTTAATGCTCCTGTTATTGTTACACACACACACACACACAGATAGAGAGAGTGAGTGTGTGTGTGTGTTCTCACTGATGAGGACGATGAGCAGCAGGCTGGTGGGGTCCAGCTCGATGTTGGGGTTACTGAACGTCTCACAGAAAGTCGTGTAGATGATCATGAGGAGGACGACGCTGCTGACGGCGCTGAACGGCGGCTTCCTGCGCTCCAGGTAATCCCTGAGGAACCTGCGACACACCTGCACACACACACACACACACACACACACTTTAGACGTGTTATTTCCTGTGTGAAGCAGAAACACACACACACAGACGCTCTCACCTGTCCGAGGACGAGAGGAACCACCACGGTCATGAAGAGCTGAGAGAAGATGGAGGAAAAGGGAACAGAGGAGGACGAACCCAGCTGAGAGGAAAACAACAAAACAACAAACAAAGGTCAAGTTTCTTTATTTGACATTCACATATAGGGCTGGGCAATTAATCTCAAATTAGATTAAATCACAATCTGTCCTGTTCCAATATTCCAATCACAGACAGTGAAATATTTCTATAATTTGAAATGAGTCAAAATATCAGCTACAGTTTTTGCAGCAGATGTTTTCTGTTCTACACCAGAGTTACTCAACCAAAGAGACAAACTGTTCAAAACTACCTTTACAAAAGAAACTATAAAGTGGAGAAAAGAGGAAAAAACAGCAAAGAGGAGAAATAAAACTTTGTTTGAAGTGGTGAAAATGGCCAAAAAAGCAACAAATATCAGTTTTTAAATTGGAATAAAACCTGGTGATTATTGAAAAGTAGCAAAAATTGGTCCAAAAGTTACGAAAAAGAGTGAAAAGTGACTAAAACATCCAAAAAAACCCCATTTATAATTGGGATTTAATTTTGGATAAAACTTGGAAATACTCAAAAAGTAGCAAAAATGATACAAAAGTGGTGGAAAAGTGTCAAAAATGGGCAAAAACAACAAAAATGGCAAGAGAGTTGGGATTTAATTTGATAAATTGACGGTTTGAAAAAGATATATGTAAGTATTAAGTTTATATTTGTTTATCATATATATATACATTTATATAAAGATATAAAGTGTCAAAAAAGAGTGGGAAGTGACTTAAATGGAGAAAAAGTAAGAAAATTGGGAGTGAACCTTGAAAATAGAGACGGTATCAAAACAATGGAAGTGAAAAGTGGGTAAAATAAAATAAAAATAAGTCACAGTTGTAGTGGTAGTAGTATACGGTAAACTTTTTAAAATAGCTTTTTCACCCTTTTATTCTTGATTGTTGTTTTTCCAACTGGTTTTGTTGTGGCAAAAAAATGTGACGCATTTCTTTCTGCAGTGACTCTTTGATGTTGTGTTTAATTTCAATAAAGAATCTGAATCTGAAATATGAACATTTTTGTATCTGTAGAGACTTTTTTCCCAACTAAAAGAGTAAAATCTAGACTTATTTTCTTTATATACAGTTTATTTAAAGTTGAAAGTTCGGCTATTTCTTGGTGATGATTGTTCATTACTTGTTGTAATAATCTGAAAATGAGCCTGTACTGAAGAAAAAAATAAATATTTGGGAAATACTCTCTGTTCCTTTTTGGTAGAGACGTGTTTTTGGCACCAATATCTTTTTCTGTGGTTTAATCTAATTTTTTTTAATAACAAGTGAGTACACAGTTAAAAAAAGAAAAGGAGGATGAACTCAAACACCTTTGCTTCAAAACACCTGGAGCTTCAGGTTTATGCACAAGATAAACCGAGGCTCCCCCTGGTGTTCACAGCTGGAATTACACTCTAAAAATTACAGTAAAATCAACTTTAACACAAGAAAAACTGATCTTTTTGTCATCAAACGTGCTGCAAAACTAAATGTTTGAAACAGCTGCTCTCAGATAGAGATTTTAAACGTGTGTGTGAGTGTGTGTGTGTGTGTGTGTTTGTGTGTGTGTGTGTGTGTGTGTGTGTGTTTTAGTGACTTACAAACAGCAGCAGCAGAACAGGAGTCACGATGATTCCCTGCAGAGAAAAAAAGACGAGTTTACGGCTTTGAAGACGACGTTTCATTAAACTGATCGACTCATTTAAAGAGGAATTCTTACCAGGAAACTTCCAAACGCTGAGTTAAAGATGGCAGCGGCCTACACACACACACACACACACACACACACACACACACACACACACACGATCACCACAGGCCGAACAAACACAGCTCATAACTCCTCATGTCACATTATTTGGAGGATGAAGCTCGATTATTATTGTGTTTTTCCCGGCATATGTGTGTGTGTGTGTGTGTGTGTGTGTGTGTGTGTGTTACCTCGTTGCCTCCGACAGCCTTGGTGAGGATGACGGCGGACGAGACCGGAGGGGGCATGCAGCTCACCGTCTGTAACCTAGGCAACAACCGGATGAAGAGGAAGAAGGTTTTATCTGTCGGTGAGAACGTTTCTCTTCAGGAAGCCAAAGGTCAGGGTCGAGAGCACACACACACACACACACACACACACACACACACACACACACACACACACACACACACACCTCTGGAAACTCCTTTTACACCAGCAGTCTCCAAAGGTTGGAGTATAAAGCTTTGAGAGACGTTTTTAACCCTTTAACATCCACCAAATTCTGGCCTTTTCACCCTGCTGTGTTTTTAAACCTATTACTGTAGAACCATAACGTTAAAATTCATCAGTGACTCTTCATTTGAAAGATTAAAGTCTCTAGTTTCAGAAAATGTCGTGTTTTTATATGTGGCTCAAGTCCACATCAGGATAAATGCAGCAGAAACACTTTTTCCTACTTGTTTTTTAAAACCAATTTTTGATCAACATCAACTTCAAGATGCTTCATGTCAGAGAGAAAAAATCCACCACATCACTTCTACACCTTCTCATCTACATCTGGGTGAAATTTGAGCTTTTTAGGTAAAACTTTGTAGGAGTTAGAGAGTTTTTAGTCTCATGTGAACAAACACCAGGCAGAGTTGAAAACTTTGTGCAAACAAAACCAGCTTCGTCAGTGCTCAGTGTCAACTTTTTAGTCAACTTTGCTCTCTTTCACGTTCAAAAAGTAGTAAAAATGGTACGAACGAGGCAGAAAAAAAAGAGTGAAAAGTGTGGAAAAGTGTCAAAAAAGGGCAAAACAACAAAAAAATGGCAAGAAAATTTTTTATGGAACTTCAAAAAAATTCAGGGAGTAGCAACAATGGGGAAAAAGTGAAAAAAAAACAGTGAAAAGTGGTAAAAGGCAACAAAAATGGCGAGAGAGTTGGGATTAACTTTGGAAAAGAGCCAGTTTGTGGCAAAAAATGGTCCAAAAGTGGCAAAAAAAAGAGTCAAAAGTGACTAAAATGGACAAAAAGCAACAAAAAATGGCATTTAATTTGGGATAATACTTGGAAATACTCAACAAGTTGCAAAAAATGGTCCAAATGTGGCAAAAAAAAAGAGTCAAAAGTGACTAAAATGGACAAAAAGCAATAAAAAAGTCCTCAGTGTCCTCTTTTTAGTCAACTTTGCCGTCTTTGTGGAAAAGTTCAACAAAAATCAGGAAATTGTAGTTTCTCACCAATGATCTAAATGGCTACAGCTGCTTCCTGTGAAGTGTAAGGTGATTGGTTCCTGTAGGAGTGAGTGACAGGCCTGTTAGCCAATAAACGACCCTCTAATAGAGATATTACACAAGACCAGTCAAGCAGGGAACACTTGTTGTCTATCACAAGCTGTCCTGGGATGAAAACTCAACAGAAAAGGATGGGGTGACTTTAGTCTTGCAGCTAGAACCCTGTTGAAAACAAAGACTTGCAGCTTTGTCAGATTGACATTGAGGAGGAAATGCTCTAAGACTGTGAAGCTGCTGTTATTGATGAGAACGGACACGACAGACAGACAAACAACGGACTTTACAGGAGAAATTTCACCACTTGGAATAATTTGATGAAACAACACTTTTGATATGTTTGAACTCTGGATTCCTCTGGTGGAAAGGAGAGTGAATATTCAGGGTACGGGCGTCAGGATGTGACGAAATGACCCCAAACAGGTAGGACGTCCACGTTGTTGTGAGTGATTCTTTCACTAGTTAGAAAACTGTGAAACAAACTTAGAGACTGAAATGTGAAGAATATAAACTTAATGTTTGACGAAGGCGTTAATGTTTATACTTTGTTGACGTCAGAGGGATCACCGACGACCTGGTGGAGGTTTAGAGGTTAAACTGTGTTTTGTTATATTTTCTCTTGACGTTAGGACTCGGAGCAGAAAGCAGCTCCTGTAGAAAAAAAACAAAAAACGCCTGCACAGATTCTTGTTCAGCTCTGAATGTGTGTCTTTGTGCCTGTGCATACCTCTGCCCTCAGGTACATGAAAGCTGGCATTCACACACACACACACACACACACACACACACACACACACACTCTCTGTACCCTCTGAGCAGCCATTGGTCGATGGCGGTCAGCGTGAGCACTTTGAGCAGCAGCCACACGGCGAGCGGGACGAAGACGAGCGTGAAGGACTGAACCAGGAGGTGAAGCCGCACGTGGAGCAGAGCGCTCGTTAACTCCTGCAGAGATTAAAAAAACACACTTTTAAAACCTTATCTTTTATTTTCATACCTTTAAAATTTAAAACAAAGAGTAAAAACAGTTTATCCACCTCGGTTTTTAGCGACAGGCCGCTGTTGAAGAAGATGAGCGACACGGCGACGTAAGCGACGGTGATCTCTGGTTTTAATGGACCTGAAACAAAATAAGATAAATATTCACCACTTTAACCTCAATAATCATTAAGTCAGTGTGATGTAAAGAGAACAAGACATTTATATATTAAACATCACATGGTTAAGTTCACAATTAAAATATAAAAAACATTAAATGATACAATAAGGTTCAGCACTAAATGACCAATATTTACTTTAAGACACAGTTTATCAACACACTGTCACTTAAAGTAACATTAAAATAACTAAATTCACACTGTGATACTCAACATTAAGTTACTTTGAGTTAAGAAACAGTTTGAAACAACCTTTTATGAGATTGGAAAAAATTAAACTTTAAGCAACATTCCTTCAAAATATAATACTTTATGTTACATTCCTTTAAACTATGACACATATGGAACAAAGTCTTATATTTCTTTAATGTTACAATGTTTAAGAATGCAATACTTAACTTTACAAAACTTTACAATGTGATTCTTTACATCCCGATACTCAATAATGTGATACTTTACTTGACAGAACTGTACAATGTGATGCTTTACGTTAAAATATTTAAGAATACGAAACTTTACTTAACGTTACTTTAAAATACAATTTGTTACAATCCTTTAGAATTTGATACTTTACATTTCAACATTTTAAATGATGACACTTTATGTACCAATCTTTACATGACAATATTTTTTTATGTGACTTACTATATGATGAATTGTAAATCTACATTGTGATACTTTACGTTACAGTATTTTTGTGACATTCATTTAAATTTTTCATCATAAATGACTTTACTTTGCTTTGTGTGGCTCCAGGTGAACATAATTTATAAAGCGATAATTTAAGTTTCAAGACTGTCAATAATGATACTTTACAATACGATATTTAACATTAAGTTATATTATGTCACTGTAATTGGAAATAGAAGATTCAATCAGACGAGAAAATACACTATATTTCAACATGTTATGTTATGTTATGAATTTAACGTTACTTTATGTTACAATAGCTATGTTATGATACAATACAGTAAATTTAGATCTGGTTCAATCAGATTGAATAAGCTGGTTTGATAAAATGACTTTAGATTTTAGACCACATGTTACTTTAAGTTACATTAAAGTCTCTTGTTTCACTTTCTGTAACTTTCTGTAACGTTACAATGTCATATACAACAAATAAGATGGAAAATCTCATAAGATTTGATGCAATTTTAAACAATATGACATGGTAGAATAAATGATACAGAGCACATTATAACATGATATGATAGATTTTTGATTTTCTAGAGATTTTTGTCGCATTCTTAAATGAAGCTGGAATTTCCAAGCGTCACCTGAAGGCAGCACTCTGCATTAACATGACAAATATAAGAGATAAAACCTTTTACTTTTCTCTTTTTGTTTCTCAGTTTTTATAACTAAAAATACAATTAATAAAGTCCAGTTTAAAAATGGAAAGATTGTATTTTACAGTCAGAAATTTGACCATTTGTCTCAAAATTTTGCCTTTTACTGAACAATATTGTCTTTATTTCTCATAATTTTGACTTAAAGTTTTGAGTTTTCGTATCAAAATGTTGACATTTTATCAAAAAATGTGACTTTTTTATCTCAGACTTTTGTCTTTATCCTAAAATTTTGACCTTATATGTGAAAGTTAAGACTTTTTCCACATAATGTTAAATTGATTTCTTAAAATTTGGACTCTTATCTCACAATTTTGACTTTTTTTCTCAGAATTTCCACTTTTGTGCTCTAAATATTGACCTTTTATCTAAACGTTAGAAACAATTCTTACCTTCAGTTTTCCTCCTCACATAAGAGTAAAAGCTTTTTATGTTTTAGTGTTTTGATGTAATTTTCTGTCAAGTTTGTAAATGTTACTGTAAATTATGCAAACTTAACTGAAGTTTGATGTGAAGAAAATCATGAATTGAATTGAAATCATAATATTTGCTGATTTGAGGAGTATTTTTAAAAGTCTGGAGCTGGATTTTACACGTTGCACCTGAAGGCAACACTGTGACAGTAGCAGCAGTGAAGTTTATCTAATCTCCAGGATAAGAAGAGAAGTTGTTATCATCCACTTAAAGCCTTTTTATCAGGGGAGATAAGAGAAAATTAACACTAATATCATTTCACTTTCTGACTCCAGGTGAAACAAACTGATGTTTTAACTCAGGTGAGCTTTTCTTTTCAGGACACACCTGAATAAACTCAACTGTTAAGCTGAGATAATAAAATATAGGATGTGAGGTATTAAGATAATGTAAGTGGACACTCCTTAGAATGAGGTGTGTGTGTGTGTGTGTGTGTGTGTGTGTGTGTGTGTGTTGACATAGTAGTGCAACGTGTCACTACAGTGCCAGGTAAGGACACACACACGCACACACACACACACACACACACACACACACACACACACACACACACACACACTGTAGCCAGTGTTTTCTCTTTGCTTTGTGTTGCAACAAAACCCCATTCAGAAAACTCTAAATTTTACTTTAATCTGCTTTTTAAACAAATAAAACCACTAAGCACACACTGATTTTAAAAACAAAATATTTTTTTAAGACTATAGCTACAATTCGGCTAAGATTAATAACACAAATAATGGGTTTTAAAGCAGATATTACACATTTTAGATGAATATTTGTATAAATCTAAGTGTTTTTTTTCTCTGGCGCGGATGGTGAAAAACGGTACAATTAAGTGCAAAAGTTGGAAATTTATAAAAAGTAAAAGAGAAGTTGTTGAATTGTTTCCATGCCGAATTATTCAGTAAGATTTAGTGGTTAATTTAAGATAATAAATGTTACCATACGTGATACTTTGTAAGATAAACTTCATGTCAAAGATAAAGGAGTGAAATTAAACCTCAGCCTGGTGCAGGAAGTTTCTAGTGTTTATTTGTCATATATCATTAAATTAATGTTATTTAACAGGTTTTTAGAGAAGTATGGAAGGAGTTTAGGTGAAATAAAAAGTGACTGGTTCCAAACTCCGACCCGCTCACCTCCTTTGACACCGACGCTCGGATGCAGTTTGGCGGATAAAATGACCAGAACGATGCCGAGGATGAACCACTCTTTCCGGATCCTCGCCAGGAGGCCCATGGTTCAGGCCGGAGCTCCCCCGGTCACTCAGCCGCTGCCCCCGTCACCACAGCCGGGGTGAAGTTGAGGAACTCCCCAGTTTCTCCTCCTCTGGAGATTTTTTCTGTCAGAAAACAGAAGCTGAGTGAGAGGAGCCAGTTCCGGACACATGGGCTTAAGCCGTAAATACTGGAGTAGAGGCGCAAGAGAAATTTAACTACCGTAATACACATAAAAGAGAGCGCGCTAAAATTTCACATTTCAGGATTAGATTTTATTTTTTATTGCCAAGTATCTTCAAGAAGCATAAAAGGAATTTGACTTCGGTTTTAACTGTTTTAACATTTGGCTCATTTTACACTGGTTTAACCCTTTAACTACCTCCTCAATAGTTTAGCACAGCGATTCCCAACCTGTGGTCCGGCCGCGAAATCATTTCCAAACAAGTATTTTATTGGAGTGTAATTATATAAAGATATAAGGTACAAATAGAAAAATTAAGACACAAATACAAATAAAAACATTCAAAATGTTTAACTCGGTTAAGTTTTAAAGGAAATTACAACAGTTCTGATTTTAATATGTGAAAAAAAGTCCCCTAAGAAGACATGTTATTCCTCTATAGATAGCATGACCTGAAAAATAACAACAACCTGAAATGTCATTGAAAATAAATGTAATAAATACCAAATTTCCAAAAAATGTCAAAACTGTAACCGGAGTGCTGAGCCTGAAATGTAACGAAAAAGCATAAAGTAAAACCCAAAATATAATAATTGCACCAGAATGTAACAAGTTGTCATAATTTGGGCAAAAATTTACTACATTTTCGGCTTAACATCTGTTTCATTATCTACCAGATATCACATTTTGGGTTTTATTACATTTTTTTAAATTATATTTTGGGTCATTGTTATTAATCGGGTTCTAAAAAAAAAACATATATAGCTGTATGTATTGGGTTGGAGGTGGGCCTCAAACATTTTTGAGCTTTAAAAGTGGGTCCTGATTTGGAAAAGGTTGGGAACCACTGGTTTAGCACATTTTGAGTTACTACATTTCAATAAGAAAAGTCCCTAACTTACCTCAAACTGATTCAACCCTCTGATGCATGAATTATGAAAGTCAGTGTCTGGATTTTTCCTTTGAGTGTTTTTATTTGTCTTAAGGCATGAAAAAAAGTTCAAATATTTGTATCAGAACATTCAACATAAAAAAGAGTGAAATTAATGTAAACATAACTATTTTTTGTTTGACTTCCTTTCTTTTTTTTGCAAATTAAAGTTGACTTTATGTAAAACCAGAGCAACATTGTCATTATTTAGAGCTATAAATGTGATAATCATAAGAAAATTAATCCAGATTTCACTGTTTTAGCTCCTGAGAGGAAAAAAATAAACTCCCTAGATAAGAAGATAAGAAACGTTCATACTTTTTTTTTTTAATCTAGAGAGTTTCTGAATGTGTTTGCAGCTTTGCAGGTTGTAATAGTGTTTTGTTTTTGTTTTTTACACATGTTTTTAATCAGGGTGGAGACAAAATGGAGCTAAATTTGGGTTAAGAAGTTTATGAGACGGAGAAAACTGTGATATCAGATGATTAAAGTTTATTTTTTGGGGGGTTATGTTGGAGTTTTAGTCCGCTGAAGTTAAATTTTGTTTATTTAAATGCGATAAATGTTCACATCAAAGCAGCATTTGGCTGAAGAAAAATGCTTTATTTATGATTTTAACAGCAAAAATTAAGAATGACTGACACATTTGACTTTGAAAATAAAGCAGGATGAAGTGAGTAAGAATTTTTTTTTATAACATTAATAAAATCAGAGTCAGTTTCATCTTTGGAGTCTCTGTTTAAATCCTGATGTTTGTGGCGTTGGGTAAAGTCGACGCCACTTTAACGATGATCTTCCTCATCAGGGCAGAGAACTTTGGCCGCGCCGACGAAGGCCTGAAGGAAAAAAAAAAGAGACGGAGATAAATCACCGAGGATCCTGGGAGCACGAAGCAGAGATTTGGAAACAGACGCTTAAATCTTCACCCTCGTTTTCTCCACTAAAGAAAAATCCTCCAGCTCACAGGCGACTTCATAACCTCGCAGGAAAAACTCACACGCTCTGACGAACTGACTCTAAAGAGGAAGAAACTCAACAGATTAAAGAAATAAAAACTAGAAAACAAGATCAGAGAAAGAAACTCAGACCTGAGTGAGAAAAACATGAATTTTGACACAAATTCAGAGAATTAATGACAAAACTTAGGTCACTTTTTGAGACATTTTATGATCCAGTTGATGATTTTTTTAAATTAAAAGGTGTTTTTTGAGTCTATAAGGTGACAAAAATTAAATATAAATGATAAATCTTCCTTAATTTTGCTTCTGCAGGAGATTTTTATGACAAGTGTGATTTATTTTGTTGTTGAAGTGAAGCTGCTTTGTCTTGGAACGAAACCCCATTCAGAAAACTCTCAATTTTGGACTAATCTGCTTTTTAAACAAATAAAACCACTAAGCACACACTGATTTTAAAAACAAAATAATTTTCTAAGACCATACCTACAATTCGGCTAAGATTAATTACACAAATAATGAGTGAAAAAGCAGATATTACACATTTTAGATGAGTATTTCTATAAATCCAAGTGTTTTTTTCTCTGGCGCTGATGGTGAAAAACGGTACAATTAAGTGCAAAAGTTTGAAATTTATAAAAAGTAAAAGAGAAGTTGTTGAATTGTTTCCATGCCGAATTATTCAGTAAGATTTAGTGGTTAATTTAAGATAATAAATGTTACCATACGTGATACTTTATAATATAAACTTCACGTCAAAGATAAAGGAGTGAAACTAAACCTCAGCCTGGTGCAGGAAGTTTCAAGTGTTTATTTGTCATATATCATTATATAAATGTTATTTAAAAGGTTTTTACAGAAGTATGGAAGGAGTTTAAGTGAAATAAAAAGTGACTGGTCCCAAACTCCTACCCGCTCACCTCCTTTGACACCGACGCTCGGATGCAGTTTGGCGGATAAAATGACCAGAACACTCCTTTGTAGCACTTTGGATTGTAGCAAATTTTAGACACAAATTCAGAAAATTAATGACAAAACTTGGAGTCACTTTTTGAGACATTTTATGACCCAGTTGATGATTTTTTGACA
This sequence comes from Thalassoma bifasciatum, assembly GCA_008086565.1. Lineage (NCBI taxonomy): Eukaryota > Metazoa > Chordata > Actinopteri > Labriformes > Labridae > Thalassoma > Thalassoma bifasciatum. The sequence goes on along the minus strand of RPOG01000477.1, from coordinate 175,996 downwards.
CTAGAAGGTGTGTTTTTGAGTCTATAAAGTGATAAAAATTAAATATAAATGATGAATCTTCCTTAATTTTGCTTCTGCAGGAGATTTTTATGACAAGTGTGATTTATTTTGTCATTTTAGTGAAGCTCTTTGAGTTTGTAATTTTGAGATCTGCACCTTAATAACAGCTGCCGATACGTTTATGATGAGATGTTGTTTTATTGCAGCTTTGTGAGTATGTGTGTGTGTGTGTGTGTGTGTGTGTGTGTGTGTGTGTGTGTGTGTGTGTGTGTGTGTGTGTTTTACCCTTTTATTGAATATTTTGCCCAGACTCAGGTACGACTCCAACTGAATGCGTCTCAGCTCGTTGCTCTGAGAGATTTCTGCTAATTTCTCCAAACACTGAACAGCTTCATCAATATTTCCCTCACTGACACACACACACACACACACACACACACACACACACACACACACACACACACAAAAAGAAAACAAAGGAGTGTTTCAGTTGAGGACGTTACCACTTGTGTACAAAGTCTTGTATGAGATTTTTAAGTTAGAATTTTAGGTTAAAGAATTAACATTTTGAGAAAAAATATAAACGCTTGGGATAAAAGTCAAATTTATGAAACAATCAAAACATTGAGATAAAGTCATAATTTAATAAAAAAGTCAAAATTTGTAGATAAAGAGGATTTCAGTCCAATTTATAAGAATAAAAAGTCAATTTTTGAGATAAAGTTTAAATGTCTTGGATTGAAAGTTCAATTTTTGTGAAGAAAAAAAAAACAAGAATTATGAGATAAAATGTACAACTTTACCATAAAATCTTTTTTAAGAGAAATTAAAACTCAAACTTCTATTATCTATTATTACAATTTAAATTTTTGGGATGAAAAGTCAAGAAATTTTCTAGATAATTCAGTAAGAATTTGGCCATAAAAGATAAAAAAAATGTGTCTGAGAAAAGTCAACATTATGATAAAAAGAGTCAAAATTTTTAGACAGAGTCAAATTTCTGTGATGAGATAGAAAGCTGAAAGTCAAAGTATTGAGATTATAGTCAAAATTTTAAGATGAGAAGTTGAAATTTTGACTTTTTATCTCATAAATTTGACTCTGTATCTTAAAATTTTGACCTAATATAAGCCAGTTTTTCTTTTTTACATTTGTCACTGGCAGAAATTGGTTCCTTTATTTTTCTTTGTCCTACAGGTGGAGATTTTTAGAGACAGGTGCAGGTGAGTTTACCTCTCTAGAGTCTCGGCCATGGCCCTGTACGACTGAGTGAGTCCGTCTGCGTCTTTCAGAGAGTCGTACATCTGCATGCAGGAGCTGAAAAACTGCAAAAAAAAATTCTGTTTTACCATCACGTTGAAAAAAAATGACTCAGATCAACTCATAACTTCAGAAACGTGACCTGATTTTACCTGTTTGGCTCTCTTGTGGTCTCCTGCTCTCTGATTGGTCAGTCCCAGCTGGTAGGTGGAGTCAGCCTCCAGCTGTTTGTCTCCAGCTGAAACAAACAAACAAACACTCAGTTTATCTGTTAATGTTAAGTGTTTATTTCCTCCACCTGTCTCCACCTGTCTCCACCTACAGGCTGCAGCCATGCTGAATCCTTTCTGCAGCAGCTTCACGGCCTCGTTAAACTCCTCAGCGTCCGCTCGCTGGGCCGCCATCCCGCCGTAGATCCTCGCCAGCGCCCTGCGGCCCCTCGCGCTCAGAGACCGACCCTCAGAGTCCAACCAGCCTCCGTCCTCGGCCTGATGGATGCAGAGCTCCGCCTGCTGCTCCGCCCGCTCCAGCTCACCTGGAATAAACAACAAACAAACAAAACTTTATAAAACTCAGATATTTATGTTTGTGTTCAGGCTGAACGATTATAAAAATAATCTAACTGTGATTATTATTTCCTATATTTTCATATCATTAATTACAGCACAACAACAACAACCCACTACCACTATAACTGGGACTGATTTTTACACATTTAAACCACTTTAACCTTCTTTTTTAACACTTTGGGAACATTTTTTTGAAACCTTCTCACTATTTTCCATGTTTACTGGAATTTTCTTGCTCATTGTTCTCGCTTTTTACCCGTTTTTGACACTTTTCACTCTTTTTTTTTCACTTTAAAATAATTTTTTGTAACAAACCGACTATTTTTTCGAGTTTAATCCCAACTTTCTCGCCATTTTTACTATTTTTCACTGTTATTTATCACTTTTGTCACCATTTTTGCTGCTTTCTGAATTTAAAAAAAAATTCCTCTAAAGATTTTCTTGCTAATTTTTGTTGCTTTTTGGCCTTTTTTTGACACTTTTCACTCTTTTTTTTTCTATTTTGGACCATTTTCTGCTACTTATAAATTATTTTTGTTGCTTTTGGCCTTTTAAGTTACTTTTCACTCTATTTTTCTATTTTGGACCATTTTCTGCTACTTTTAAAAATATTTTTGTTGCTTTTTGGCCTTTTTAGTTACTTTTCAATCTTTTTTTGTTATTTTGGACCATTTTCTGCTACTTTTAAAAATATTTTTGTTGCTTTTTGGCCTTTTTAGTAACTTTTCACTCTTTTTTTTTCTAATTTGGACCATTTTCTTCACTTTTAAAAATATTTTTGTTGCTTTTTGGCCTTTTTAGTTACTTTTCACTTTTTTTTTCTATTTTGGACCATTTTCTGCTATTTAAAAAAATTTTTTGTTGCTTTTTGGCCTTTTTAGTTACTTTTCACTTTTTTTTCTATTTTGGACCATTTTCTGCTACTTTAAAAAATATTTTTGTTGCTTTTTGGCAATTTTTAGTAACTTTTCAGTCTTTATTTTCTATTTTGAACCATTTTCTGCTACTTTTAGAAATATTTTTGTTGCTTTTTGGCCTTTTTTACTACCTCAAACTCAGTTTAATTGTTCCTCTTTGCTGTTTTTGCCTCTTTTCTCCACTTGTATAGTTTCTTTTGTAAAGGTAGTTTTTAACAGTTTGTCTCTTTGGTTGAGTAACTCTGGTGTTGAACAGAAAACATCTGCTGCAAAAACTGTAGCTGATATTTAGACACATTTCAGGTTATAGAAATATTTCACAGTCCCCAGTGTGTGTGTGTGTGTGTGTGTGTGTGTGTGTGTGTGTGTGTGTGTGTGTGTGTGTGTGTGTGCACCTGTCTGCAGGTAGAGCTCTGATAACCTGGCTCTGGCCTCTGTTGCTGGTCTGGATCTTCCTCCAAACTCTCTGTCAGCGCAGCTGTGATAAAAGTGAAAACTGAGCCAAAGATCTTCCTCAGAGGAGAAATAAGCTCCTAAAAACAGACGGTGCTCACACACGACTGTCCAGGTACCTACACACACACACACACACACACACACACACACACACACACACACACACACACACAGGTGTATATTAGTCTGAATACAACAGTAAAAAAGTCTTAATTCTACGGTAAAATAAGTCGTGACAAAACCAAAACCTGGTAACACTTTAGATTAGGGAACACATATTCATTTATTTGTAGTCAATAAGTAATAATTAGGAATGAATTTATGGAAAAATCTGAATTCATGCTGCAATAGAGGTAGAATAAGGGGTTAATGTCTGCTTAATAAATACTGATTAGGGGCTAGTAAGCTGCTTATATGCATGTTAATAAGCACCTAGTTAATGGTGAATATGTGCTCCCTGATTTAAAGTGTTACCAAGAATTTCACTTTGACATTTAATGTTATGTTCTGTCCTTAAATAAAGTTGGAAAGTTAAAATAAAAACATTGTAATGTTTCACAAAAAAAGCTGTAATGCTTCTGAATCGAATCGTGAGTCACAATATCATCTTTAAAAAGTCAAAAAGGTCATAATGAGATTTAAGTCCTAATATTTTAGAACAAACTCAGAACGCTTCATTTTATACTAAGTTGAAATATATATATATTTAAAAAAAAAATTATTTTATAAACAGACAAGACAACATCAACACAAAATACACTCCACTCACGCTCACCTCTCACACAAAACTACACATGGTACAAAAAAACTGTAAACATATAAACCAGTTTAGTTAACATTTTCAAAATAAACCTTTTATATTTTTTGGCATCATTGTCGGTTTCGACCATATAACCTTCTAAGACTAAATATCTCTGAACAAATCTTTTTTTTAAAGGAAATAATGTTGAGTGAAGATCTATTTATGGCCTTAAAAATAAAACGTTTACCAGGAACAATAATTAGGTTAACTAAGTTGTAATATTAACATAAAAACATTATGATGCATCATAATGAAGTTGTAATTCTTTGTTATTTGAGACGTAATTATGTGGAAAAAGTTTGTAATGCTTTGAGATTTAAGCCATAACTCACAGTGTTTCATAGTTTAGTTGTAATTCTTTGTTATATGAGTTGTAATTAAATGGGACGAGATTTAAGTTGTGATGCTTCTTCATTTATTTCAGATGTTGCAGTCAAAAACTTGTTCTATAAGTTGTAATTATACTAAAATTAAGTTGTAATGCTTTGGTAAAAAAGTTGCAGTTTACCAGAATAACTTCTAATACTGTAAGATAAGAATCTTTTTGCACCGTGTGTCAAAACTTAAACTTCGTATCATTAAGACTTTTTTCTCTACAACTTTTTGTTTATTTGAAACTATTTTTTTTTTCACTGTGAGCCTAATGCTTCAGTTTTTTTTCTTTTCTGTCTCAGTAGCTGAGTTGTTTTTTTATCTGCTGCCTCTTTGTCCTTCTTAACTAAGTTGTAATATTAACATAAAAACACATGATGCATCATAATGAAGTTGTAATTCTTTGTTATTTGAGACGAAATTATGTGGAAAAAGTTTGTAATGCTTCGAGATTTAAGCCGTAATATTATTGTAAAAAAACTCACAGTGATTTAAGTGATTCACGAGATTTAAGTTGTGATGCTTCTTAATTTAAAATTGCTCTTTAAGTTTTCATTAAATGAGCAAAAAAATATAAGGATAGGAAAATTAAGTTGTCATGTTTTGGTAAAAATGTTTTAAGTTGAAAGTTTTTCTTTACCAAAATAACTTTCTAAAGCTTTAATACCAGAATCTTTTTGCACCATGTGTCAAAACTTGAACTTTGTAGCATTAAGACTTTTTCCCCTTAACTATTTTCTTTTTACTGTGAACCTAATCTTCAGTTTTTTTTCTTTTCTGTCTCAGTGACTGTTGTTTTTTTATCTGCTGCCTCTCTCTGCTTCTTCTCCCTGTGATCAGGATGAATCTGAGTTAGTTACTGGTTCTTTCCGCCTGCTCGGCCCAGCTCAGGTAACGTTTCATCGTCTCCACTTTCTCTCTCTGATCCTCCAGCGGCGTCTGCAGAGACAAAGCTGTTCCTACTTCAGCCGCCGCCCGACGCTCACGGTCCAGGCTCAGGAGAGAGTGAAGCTCCGAGAACGACCTGAGGAACCAGCAGAGACAAACAGAGACGTAGTGGGATGAAGACTTCTTTAAAAAAAAAAAAAAAAACAGAGTGAGAGGAGGATTTACCTGTGAGAACCTTCCTGCAGCAGCTGCACACAGGTGTTGAGCTTCAAACTGTTCCTGAATCTGCAGAGGAAAAAGATTTTACACAGATATTTAAAAGCAAAAGAAGAACAGGATGAAGTTAACAAGCTTCTAAACTTTGTTGTTGTCTCTTTGTTTCACCAGCAGAGGGCGCTCTAACTGTTATTTCTGTCACTCAGGCTTAAAGAGTCTTTCTGGGACATTAAATATTTATCTCACAGCTGCAGAAATGTTTCATATTTCCCATAAGGAGCAGCTGTTGGGTTTAATTTTTTTTAAATAAAAGCAACTAATTTAATGTGAAAGCAGGAAAAAGTCGTTTGAGCTGCTTTCTCTATCTTTAAGTTATCACTTTGAATTATTCAGAGCTCATTTAATCCTCGAAACCTCAAAACACAAACAAACTAACAAACTTTGATCCTTCACTGACACAGAAAGAGCTCAAATAAAACATTTGCACTTGTTTTTGATGTTACTCTGAGCGCATTTTCAGATTAAACTGAAATATTTTTGAGTTCAAAGCTCCTGTGAAAACTATTAGTGATGTACAGATTGATAAGGAAATATTGAAACCTTAGATATCAGATATTTATGCTCTAGAATCAATTCTCAAATCAAAATGAAGATACTTTTTGATATTTTGGTCGTGAGGGGTAGAGTTTATCATCAACAAGGAGAAAAGAAACGATTAAACGATTGAGATCTTGACTAAAAGATGAAGAGTTGGTGGGAACTACATTTTCTTCCAAAGGCAGAATGTGTAAGTGCAAAATGTGTAAGTGCAAAATGAAGAAGAGCAAAATGTGTAAGTGCAAAAAGTGTAAGTGCAGAATGTGTAAGTGCAAAATGAAGAAGAGCAAAATGTGTAAGTGCAGAATGTGTAAGTGCAGAATGTGTCAGTGCAGAATGTGTAAGTGCAGAATGTGTCAGTGCAGAATGTGTAAGTGCAGAATGCATAAGTGCAGAATACATAAGTGCAAAATGTGTAAGTGCAGAATATATAAGTGCAAAATGTGTAAGTGCAGGATGTGTAAGTTCAGAATGTGTAAGTGCAGAATGTTTAAGTGCAGAATACATAAGTGCAAAATGTGTAAGTGCAGAATATATAAGTGCAAAATGTGTAAGTGCAGGATGTGTAAGTTCAGAATGTGTAAGTGCAGAATGTTTAAGTGCAGAATGTGTAAGTTCAGAATGTGTAAGTGCAAAAAGTGTAAGTGCAAAATGTGTAAGTGCAGAATGTGTAAGTGCAGAATGTGTAAGTGCAAAATGTCTAAGTGCAAAATGTCTAAGTGCAAAATGCATAAGAACAGAATACATAAGAACAGAATGCACAAAAACAGAATGCACAAGTGCAAAATGTCTAAGTGCAAAATGCGTATGGGCAGAAAACATAAGAAACAGAATGTGTAAGTGCAGAAAACAAAAGTATAGAATGTGTGTGTGCAAAATGTGTAAGTGCAAAATGTGTAAGTGCTGAATGTGTAAGTGCAGAAAACACAACTGCATTTAAAGTAAGTGCAGGACGTGAAAGTGTGTATCTGACTTTGAAATGTCTCCCTGTGAGAGGATGTCAGGTGAGTTTTCTGAAACCAAACCAGGTAGAGGAGCCTCCTTCACACTGCTGAACACACACACACACACACACACACACACACACACACACACACACACACACACACACACATTAGTGTTGATTATAATTCTTATAACATTTTATCTCTATAGTTTAAATCTTGTATTTATTCTGATATTTAAAGGTGAACTGAACCTGTAGCGTGAACTTTTCCTCCATTTGTTTCTGTTTGTTTGAATCTGAAGTTTGTTCATCTTCACCTGTGACTCCAGCAGAGAGAAATAAAGTTTATTTACACTTTAATCAGTAAAATAACCAACATCATGATGCGTCCTGTCCACTTTAAAGGTAAATGTGTCCCGAAAAAAACTTTTATTTTCTAAACAGGTTGAAGCTTTTTAAACTGTGACACTCAGAAAAACACCAAACATCTGTGTTTGAAACTAAATTAAAGAAAATATTCTTAAAGTAAACATTTATTCACAACCTTAACATGATGTTTGGACACTTCACTTTGATAAAATTCACTCAGAAAAACGCAGAAACTTACTTCAGGTTAGTTCAAACTTTTCCTGTGAATCTCCGCAGCTGTTAACGCGTCTCCATGGCAACAACAACTCAGGGGCCGCGTCCCAACACGAGACTCAGCACTGCGGCCGCGTCCCAATAGGAAACACTGAAAAATCGAGTTTATATAAAAATTAATCGATTAAAACGGCTCCAAACAGACAAAAATCTTTAATTCTTTGTCTAAGAAATTTAAATCTGTACCGGAGAGTTACAAACATGGAAATTTAGGATCAACAATAATAACAAAAATAGTCCAAAAAGGTTACAAACATGTAAATTTCGAACATATGTACAGTAGTTACACATCAGTGAATAACTTGGATATGAATTTCATTGTATTTCAACTCAAAGACAACAACAGAAACTGACAGGAACAACTCAGATAATAAACTGTAAGGAAAAAAAAATACAAAAACTTATTGACAACTAATTTAGTGACTATTCTGAGCTGAGCCACTGTATGAATGTTAGAGAAATGTGTTTTTGACACTTTCAGTAGAGTCCAATGTCCAATCTGAACTTTTTTATTGACTTATTTTTTGCCTTTTATTGATGAAAAACAACAACAAAAAGTTTATACAAAGCCAAACTTTCTCTGAGGTAGAATATGCATAAGTAAAAATGGTTTCTACAGCCGACGTTTGAGTTACACATGATGCAAAAATGCATCAGGAGCTTTTCATAATTTTACAAATAAATCCAAAGTTCACACTGCAAAAACTGAAATCTAAGCAAGTCATTATGTTTTATTTTTAGTGAGCCACATTCACCAGACCAGGTCAAAAAAATGTCTCATTTCAGGTTTTTTAAAGACAAAAATGAGGTGTAAATTGTTTGTAACAAGTCAAAAAAATCTGCCAATGGGAAAAGACGAATTCACCCGGGAAGTTTCTTGAAATTAGAAAGATGTCTTAAAACAAGAATCTTTTATCTTATCCCATTGGCAGATTTTTTTGACTTGTTACAAGCAATTTACACCTCATTTTTGTCTTTAATAAACTTAAAATAAGACATTTTTATGACCTTGTCTAGTAAATGTGGCTCAAATTAAGAAAAATAAGACAGATTTTACTAAAAATAAGACATAATGACTTGCTTAGATTTCTGTTTTTGCAGTGCAGAACATGTATGTCATGTGTCTTAAAGAGACAGTAGCTGAAATTAGAATTATCAGAAACTATGCAACTGAATCAACACGTTTTTCTTTTTTTCTTGCAGATGTCAGATGCTGTTGGAAAGAAAAGTTTCCACTTCACTGCAGCCGCGATGGAAACTGAATCCTTATGTTTCTCATCTTCAAAGAGTCGCTGAGTTTCTAATAAAGTTCAGAGTTTGTGGTGGAAATGAGCGGCGGCTCGTTTCCTGCCTGGTTTTTGATTTACGGTCAAATGAAACTCTTTAGGTTTGGTTTGTTTGTTCTTTTCAATCTCAGAGTAATTTGTTCATCAGACAGCTGAACTGAAGCAGAGAGAAGTGAGAATCAAACTGTTTCAGTTTGTGGAGGTTAAAGACGAAACAGCAGCATCGAAGCTGGAGCTCTGACCTCAAACAGGAGGTCATCGAAAAACTCACTGACATAACAACTTACTTCATGTTACTTTTATTTTTCCCCTGAGAAAACAGTAACAGAGTCCATGACTTTAGTCACGTAGACTTTTTCTCTGTTTATCTTTACGTAACTGTCACAAAAATAAACAGACACAGAGGAGGCAAACGTTTCTGACCAACAGTGACACAGATTTATTTTCTGTGTCATTTCTTTGTGCAGCATCGTCCTTAATAAGCTGAAAATTTTATTATATTAAACTAGAGTAACCAAATTCCCTTTCTTGATCATAAATTATGTCTGAGGGGATTTTATACGAGTCCCTAAATGTCCATGTTTGTCTCAGTTTGTTCAACAGGCCATTGATATTTATAATAATAATAATATTTTTTTTTTTAATTTTTGCTTTAATTAATTAATTAATTAATTTTTTTTTAAATTTATGTTTATGTATTAACGTGTGTTTGTACAACATGTATGCAACTGAATATAATTATGTATGTATTGTGCTATATGTGTTTATGCATATATATATATATATATATTTTTTTTTTTGTCATTGTTCTAACTTCTTATTTTACTACAATTATATACTTGTATACTTGCTTTTTGAAGTTATGTGAATTTATATTTGCAAAATTTGCACTATATTCTTGTATTGTGCATACACACTTATAATTGTGTTCAAAAAAATTAACAAATAAAAAACTTGATCACAAAAAAAATAATAATAATAAAGTTGAATACCAGTTTAATGAAACGCTGTTGCTCAGGGTTTGAACATAATTCATATAAATAAATATTACTTTTATCTGAGCATGTGGTTAGACACTATTATTAAAGCCTTATTGTAGAAACCTGTTTCCCATTTAAAGATAAAAATGAGAATTTGGTTTTGTTGAGAATTTCTGGGGGTCAAATTTTGAGAAAAAAAGTCAAAATTGTGAGATAAAGGTAAAAAAAATTGAGATAACTGGTCAAAATTTTGAGATGAGTCAAAATTACAAGATAAAAAGTCAAAATTTTAGATACTTAAGTCAAAATTTTGACTTTTTTCTTGGTAATTTTAACTGGATATGGGGGAGAAAAATCTAAAAAAAAGTCAGTTTTTCATTCTTATATTTTATTTTTTACAGAGGAAAGTGGGTACCATAGATTATTTCTGTTTACATGAGATTACATTTTTACTTCAAACAGGAAAAGAGTGTTTTAAATTAATGTTTGGGTTATGAAAATACTTTGATTGAGATAAAAAGCAAAAGTTCTCTGCTACAAAGTCAAAAATTGAGGTAAATAGTTGAAATTTTAAGTTATAGAGTCAGAATTTTGAGATAGAAAGTCATTACTCTGTGATGAAAAGTCAATATTTGCGATTAGAAAGTATTTGAAAAAAAGTCAAAATCTTAAGCAAAAAAAGTTTAAATTCTGACTTTATATTTTTGACTTCATACGGCCAAAAAAAAACGTCTACAAAGCCAATTTTCAAAGCTAATTGTTCATTTCTAACCACTCAAAATGGGGATCTATACATTGTTTAAGTTTAAAGGAGTATTTTAAATAAATGTTTGGGTTATGAAGCGACTTTTTTCCTTTTTTTTCTGAGGATCTTTGGGGTATTTTTGCAGGATCTCAAAGATTTACTTTGTGTTTCTTTTAGAATATGGTAAATGTATATCAAACTGTTAAGGCCACCAAAAAGAAAAGTCAGTTAAGTTTTTCTGTCGTCTCCGATAAAACAAAATAATCCTGTTTATTCTCAGAGTAATTAACCAAACATGGAGCCTTTTGAACGTCTTTAAAGAAGCAGAGAAACATATAAACAGGTGTTTTCATTCAACTCTGACACAGAAAAGGACTCTGTGGTTTCATTAAGTGAACGTGGAGCTCGGTTCAAACGCTTCAATAAAGTCACATTTGTTGTTAAATTCAGTCGTAAATTTAACAACTTCAATTTCCACAACTTTGTTTTTTTTTTTACGAACAAACTCTCAAGTGGGAAAAGTTCAACTGCTTCATGTCGAGAGGTTTTACGAGATGTTCCACCGTGAAAAAAAAAAAAAGAGAGAGAGAGAGAGAGAGGAGGGTTTCTAGAGGGGAGAGATAGCAGAAGACAGGGGCGTGCGAGCATTAACAGACAGCAGATAGAAAGAGAGAGAGAGAGAGAGACTGCTTCAGTGTTCAGGGGAAATCAAACTCTTCTGATCTTATTTACGCTGAAAAAACTTTGGGACAAATTTATATCAACTAGAAACCACAGAAGGAAACAGAACAACAGAGAGAGGTGAGTTTTTAAATTATGTCAACATTTCTGGAACTCTTTAAGTTTGTCAGTTTTCTTATTTTCTGTATTCTTTAATATTTTTTCAGAACAAGAAACAAGAAACTACATGATCCTCAGAGTTTGGGTCTGTTTTCATGAGCTGACCTGGTTTTCAGTTTGAAGTGTTTTCAGTTTCTTGCTTATATTTCCAGGTGAAGTTTACAGTTTTTTTGGAGAAGAAGCTTCAGAGAGTGGAGTGGACCACCTGCTGTGAATCTAACACAAACACAGGCTGATGAGGAAAGACTCACGTTCACAGATTTTATCCATGAGAGGTGATGGAAACTAAAGCGACGTGACGGGAAACACTGGACTCAAACTCACCGACGAGTCTCCTCTGATAGTATAATAATATAATAATAACTTTTATTTATAGAGCATCTTTAAAAACAACAGTTCACAAAGTGCTTTACAGCAGTAAGTTCCAGAATCGAACTGTTTTCTCAAATCTGTCGCAAGAACTGCTGAAAATCTGGACTCACTCCAGGTCACAAAGTTTCTTCGAGTCGAGTTTTTAAAGGATTTTGGAATCAGACAATTCTAGAACTGGATTTTGGAATCGATAAAGAAAAGGTTTCCATTTCAGAATCAAAGTTAGTTCTGGAATCTGCTCTGGAGCTGCAGAGATTCTGAAGAGTTTCTGGAATCAGAGGCTGTGCTGAACAATAGTTTTGAAAAAAAGTGCAGCCTCCTGAACCAAAGTGGGATCTAGAATCTGATCAGAAGCTACAGAAAGTGAAGCTCTGCAGCAGGATGGTTTCTGGAGAATCAAAAGTGAGGTTAGGATCAGAAAATGGTTCTGGATTCAAAGCCCGATCTGGATCACGTCCCCATCCTCGACCCACACCTGGACTGTTTCCCGTACTCGCTGCTCTGTGTTTGCTGTTGGTGGATCCTGCTGTTTGCCTCAGTAACTCCTCATCTGAGCCGTCTCTCTCTGACATCATGTTTCTGGATCATCCTGACCTCTACGGCACCGACCTGCCTCCAGAACCAGAGCTGGACCTTCAGATCCAGACCCAGGAGAGGCAGACCCACCAGGTGCAGGAGACTGTGAACAAAGCTCTGGACTCTCTGGAGAAAGGAAAGACGAAACATTTGAGTAAACTCAAACCAAAACCTGACAGAAAGCCTCACGCCGTTTCTTCTTCTAACTCCTCTCTGGTGGTTCACAAACGCCCAGTGTCGCCCCCTGGCTGCGTTCAGACCACATCCATCCACACGGCCTTTAAGTACATCAACACCGTGTTGTCCTGCGTGATCTTTGCCGTGGGGATCATCGGGAACGCCACGCTGCTGAGGATCATCTGTCAGAACAAATGCATGAGGAACGGACCCAACGTCCTGATCGCCAGTTTGGCGCTGGGAGACCTGATCTACATCGCCATCGACCTGCCCATCAACGTCTACAAGGTAACGACATGATGTGAACTCACAGCTTCCTCACACTTAGTCAGGTTTCGAATTCGCCTCCTTAACTACCAGTACGTACTGATTTGTCCAAAATACAGTCTGCAGTATGTGAACAAATGCAAAAATTGCAGTTTGCCAAAACTACCCCGGATGTTTCTACTGATCCGGGAAAATTTCTCAGTCTGCATCTGACCAGTCTACCTGGCGTACTGTTTCCCACAATGCAAAGCGCCTGGCCGCAGGTCTGAATTGAAAATGACGGAAACTGGAGAAAGTTTGTGCAAAGCAGTGGAACAATTCAAGTGTAAAACCCTAAAACATCTTTTTAATGGGGTACTTACATTGTATATGGGTCAATGACAAAAAGAGGGTCTAAAAACGTATTTTTAAAAAGTTCTTTGAAAATGGATAAAAACATATTTCTGAGAGAAGAATTATGTTTTCTAACAGATTTCAGTAGTTGACCAACATTTCAAAGTTTTTACGTTCATTATTTTTTAGTATTTTTAATTTGAGCACCCAAAAATGTCAGGTGGCGCAACCAAATATATGAAAATATATTTATATGTTCCTGTTATTTTTTCTGTGTGAAATTATTGGCAAGTATCTCTCAAGTGTCTGTAGTGACTCAAACATTTTCATTTTGTGTGTTTCATTTCTTTTATTTGTGAATAAGATAAATAATTTGATGTTAAAATAACATTTCACATTATTACATTGGTTGTTCCACCTGACATGGAAATTGTTCCAGTCACCAATGAAGTGAAAAAACCTTTTTTATCAGTATTTCAGAGAAATCTACAAACTTTTCCACTTGGTCACAAATGTCATTTGGGCTCCTCTGGCTGATGCAGTTTCCTGTTTCCTGTTTTATTCTCTTCACTTTAAAATAAAAGTCTAATGTTACGGTTGCACCACCCTGACATTTGACAAGGTGAAAATTACGGGACAAAAGTTTTTTAAATTTCTCAACAGCTTTAAAATTCTTTTTATTTGCAAAGAATGTTTTATTTAAAAAGATTCAAGCCTAAAATAATGCCACTGTATTTTTAATTTCCATTTATAATAACTGACAATCAATTTTTACGACATACTGCAGTAGGTCGTAGTATGAAGAAGGCGAATTCGAAAACGGCCTTGGTCAGGTTTGGTGAAGTGCATCATGGGTGTTCTGCTGTGCTGTGTGTCTCAGACAGAACAGTGAGTGTTCCCCTGATAACGACACAGAAATATCCTGACACTGATAACACACCACACACTGATACCGTCCTGTTAATCTGTGTGTGTGTGTGTGTGTGTGTGTGTGTGTGTGTGTGTGTGTGTGTGTGTGTGTGTGCAGCTCCTGGCGATGCGGTGGCCGTTTGCAGACAGTGCGTTCGGCCTCTTCCTCTGTAAACTCTTCCCCTTCCTGCAGAAAGCTTCAGCCGGCATCACCGTCCTCAACCTGTGCGCTCTGAGTGTGGACAGGTAACACACACACACACACACACACGTTTCTTATCACCGTTCCTCTGAGGGCCCAGGTGTTAGTCCAGTCCAACGCCATCATAACAACCCCCTACTCTCGTCTGCAGGTACCGTGCGGTGGCGTCCTGGTCCCGGGTTCAGGGCACGGGTATCCCTACGGTAACGGCGGTGGAGATCGTGGTCATCTGGATGCTCTCCATCGTGTTGGCCGTGCCGGAGGCCGTCGGCTTCGACATGGTGACCTTTGACTACAAGAACACGACCATGAGGACCTGCATGCTGCAGCCCAAGACGCCGTTCATGACGGTGAGTTTGACCCATCACATCTACAGGAGCCTCTGGTCGTGGTTCTGGAATGATCACAGGGTTCTAGAGAGAAACTCTGTTAGAGAATCATCCAATGATTATGGTTCCACTGAGACATTAAAGGTTTTCACTTTATTCTGTCTCTGACTGAAGCGGAAAGATAAAATCCAGTGTTCTGCACTGCAAAAACTGAAATCTAAGCGAGTAATTGTGTCTTATTTTTAGTCAAATTTGTCTTACTTTTCTTGATTTGAGCCACATTTACTAGACAAGGTCATTAAAATGTCTCATTTCAAGTTTTTTAAAGACAAAAATGAGGCATCAATTGCTTGTAACAAGTAAAAAAAAAATCAGCCAATGGGATAAGATAAAAGATTCTTGTTTTAAAACATCTTTCTAATTTCAAGAAACTTCCCCGGTGAATTCATCTTATGGCTCATTTATCAATCTTGACTTTTTTACCCAGTTTTGACTTTATATCAAAGTATTTTGACTTTCTACCTCAAATTTCTGACTTTTTATCTCATTATTCAGACTCTTTTCTTCATAATTATGACTCTAAATCTCATGGTCTTGACTTTTCTATCCTCATAATTTTGACTGGATTGACTTAAAATTTTGTTTTCCATCAAAATTTTGACTGAAACACATAATTTTGACTTGTTATCTTGTTGTTTTGAGTTTATTTATTCCACGATTTTAAATATTTTCTTAAAATTTTGAGTGGAACCTTAAAATTCTGACTTTTTATCTCATTATTTTACTTTAAACCTCAAAGTCTGACTTTATTTATCCCATTATTTAAAAAAAAATCAGCCAATGGGATAAGAGAAAAGATTCTTGTTTTAAGACATCTTTCTAATTTCAAGAAACTTCCAGATTTGGCAGATTTTTTTGACTTGTTACAAGCAATTTACACCTTATTTTTGTCTTTAAAAAAATTTGAATAAGACATTTTTATGACCTGGTCTGGTGAATGTGGCTCAAATTAAGAACAATAAGACAATTTTTACTACAAATAAGACAGAATGACTTGCTTAGATTTCTGTTTTTGCAGAGTGGAATGTTTTGGGAATTCTGGAACGTTGACAACGCGTTTCCATCCGTATCCTGATACCCTGGAAAAATTAAAGGTCTTTACTTTCATTACAGTACCTGTGGTATGATGTGAAGGATAATGCAAATTAGAATCACGGCAGTTTAAGATGCTTTGTGATGACTGTTAACTCTCAGGCTTTGCTGTTGGTGTCCGGACTGCAGGACAGGATGTTTCTCCCCTTTGTTATTCTAGCATATCACTCTTTGTCAGTCTGAATCAACCAAATTAAGAAAAGGGTTGACCCAAGACATTTTATCTAATCAGGATTATTTCTGTTGGTGTTGGAACAACTAATTTCATTTCTTGACCCAACATAAAAAAAAATTTGGCAGCCCTTTAAATCATATTTTCAAGTTAAAACAATGAGTTACATTTCTACAGATACAGATCTCACATCTTAGACTGGTCTGAGACGGACTGTAACCCTTTTGCCACAGTGTCAACAGGCAAAGATTTACTCCTTTTCTTTTGTGTTTGGGAAAACGTGAAGTCTGGTTTTTCTCGAGCACTTTTTTGTGATTTTTGTTTCATTCTGTCTATTTGTTCTAGATCTATCGGGATGCAAAGGACTGGTGGTTATTCAGCTTCTACTTCTGCGTCCCTGTGGTCTTTTCCGCTGTTTTCTACGGTTTGATGACCTGTGAGATGCTGCGACATCAGAAGGGAAGTCTCAAGATTGTTCTGAGTGAACACCTTAAACAGGTAACACACACAAACACACACAAAAAAAATAGAGGCTGATATTTGTGCAGTGAGTCTCTGATGGTGTTTTTCTCTCTGCAGCGTAGAGAAGTGGCTAAAGCCGTTTTCTGTCTGGTGTTGATCTTCGCTCTTTGCTGGTTTCCTCTTCACCTGAGTCGACTGCTGAAGAAAACCGTTTACAAACCTCACGACGTTCACCGCTGTGAGCTGCTGAAGTAAGTGGAGTCTGTCCCTGATTGGTCTAGAATGTGACAGTGTGGCGGATAATTGCATATTTCAAAATGGTGAAAGCATGAAATTTGGCAAAGATACTCTCGAAGGGCCACTCTGATGATTAAAAAAAAAACGTTCAACACTCAAAACCTCAAGACTGTAGCCATTTGATGAAAAAAAATGTCTATGATCTTGAGGTTTTAAGTGGCTTTGAGTGATCCATGTACACGCCTCCTGTCATTCAACTGCTCCACTGAGGCGGTGGCTGTTTTGTCAAGGAACTCATGGAGACTGTTCATGCCAGTTTCAGTGCTAATATCATCAACGAAACAATTATCTCAATTAATTCTTTGACAAACGTGAAGATGACCGAAATTTTGAGTGTCTAATGTTTTGGTTTTTTTCAAAAGAGTGGCCCTTAGAGAGTATTTGTGCCAAATTTCATGCTTGCATCACCATTTGAATGATTTTTTCACTTATCCGTTGCAGTATTACCGTCTCAGCACCGTGGGGTGCGGAGCTTTCAGTCGCCTGCTCAGAAGTGCATTTTCTTTTTAAACTCACTCCTATATCAACTTTGTCACTTGTTGTGCTTGTTGTTTAATTATTAGTGCTGTGTTTTTCTGCTTTTATTCTTGTTGTAAAGTGTCCCTAAAGGTCCTCATTATAATTTCTGTAATTTATGCACTGCTGTGACCATACTTAACTCATGTAATACCCATTTACTTATTATGTATTCAATTTTTTCTCATTTATTTATGAGTATGTATGCATTTACATATTTATGTCTTCACATGCGCATATATGTTTACGGATGTATAAATGATGAAATGGGCCTATTCTTTATTTTTTTATTTATTATTATTATTATTATTATTATTATTATTATTATTTAGTTTTTTTGTTTGTTTGTTTTTTTTTGTAATATTTCTACTTTATTATATTTATCTATTTCTAATTTCTGCCAGACTTGGGGATGTTTGTATTGTTAGCTAAATGTTCATGTTTATGTTACTGTAATAAAAAGGTCGATAAAAAAATAAGTTGAAAAAAAAAAAAAAAAGTGTCCTTGGGCGTCAAGAAAGGCACTTTTTAAAATAAAATGTATAATTATTATTATTATTATTATTATTATTATTATTATTATTATTACGGGTTCTAGAATGTCATGAGACTCAGTGTTCCGGAATGTTCTGGGGGTTCTAGAATGTTGACGAGTCGTTTCCTTGTGACACGGAATGCCAGTGTTTACCTCCTTTCCTTTCCTCACGCTCCTCTTCTTCTTCTTCTTCTTCTGTTTTCACAGTTTCCTGTTGGTGCTCGACTACTTCAGCATCAACATGGCCACCATCAACTCCTGCATCAATCCCATAATCCTCTTCTTTGTCTCCAAGAAGTTCAAAAACTGCTTCAAGGTGAGGGCAAACTTTTGAGAAACAGAGAGGGTTAAAGGAAAGATGCTTAAGATTGCATTATGGGAAATGTAGTTTTTAGTATCTGCGAGAATTCTGTAGTAACTCGCCCCCTGTCTGTCTGTTTTTCTGTCTCTCTCTCTCTCTCTCTCCAGTCCTGTCTGTGTTGTTGGTGTTATTCTGGCTCTCTCTCCAACAGCATGCTGCCGCTGCATCATGGGACGAGTCTGCAGTACAAACACACTGACCACTGAGAGAGAGAGAGAGAGAGAGAGAGAGAGGAACCAGGACACTGTAAAAACACTGATACCACAGATAATCACTCTATTTATCCTGTAACATGAAGACTTGACCTTTATTCAGCACTTAATGTTGTTTTATTTTTCTAGACTAGTCATTCTATAAACAGTAAATGACATAATGTTTATTTTTTTATTTAAAGCCATGTATAGTGTATTTATAATCATGACTTGTATGATATACTTGTATCAGATATTTAATTGCAGCTCACCATGAAAGACCACCAGCACACTCAAGTGGCCAAAGATTTTATTACATCATCACACTGAAGGAAAATTCACTATATCTGTGTTTTGTTGATTTTCTAGCCAAAGTGATTACATTTCTGGCATTACATAAAATGAAACAGTACATTTGTATTATACAATAAAGCTTTATTTTAATCTCATCTCACCTGGATCTGTTTTTCTTTTATCTGTTAATAAAATATAATGTTAAGTTCCCTTTTGGCAGCAATTTGTGCTTTTTTTCCATTAAGATGTGCCTTAGAAGCTTAAATTCTCAAAGAGTTAATTCCACCAGAAATGGTACAGAAAATTACGTTCATTCTTCTAAAATAGTTATAAACCATTTCCCTTTATATATAAGGTTGAATCATTTTTTAAGTGAAATATGTGATTATATAATTTGTATATTCCTATATATTTTGATACTCATACCTTTTTTAATTTATGTTCTCGATGTTTTCTTTGCATTGCTAGTTTTTCTTTAATCTAGTCATAAAACATAATGTAAGGTGCTGTTTTGGCAGCAATTTATGTTTTTTTCCCCCAATAAGATGTGCTTTAAAAGCCGTGGTTAAATTCTAAAAGAGTGAATTCAACCAGAAATGGTATAAAAAATTACTTTCGTTCCTCTTAAAAAAAAACAAACAAAATTATATCCTTTTAGATGTAAGGTTGAGATTACATTATTTGTATGTTATTTCATGTTTTGATGCCGATACTTTTTTAAATCTACGTTTTTGATGGTGTTGTTTGCAAGACATTTTTACAGTGAAGTTTCAGCTCTCATTTGGAGCTTTATAAAAAAAAAATATTTTTGTTTACTTCATTAATTTTTATTNTTTTTTTTTTTTTTTTTTTTTTTTTTTTTTTTTTTTTTTTTTTTTTTTTTTTGTCAAGCAAAATAATTTTTAGTTGGCTTGTTTTTTAGTGTTCTCTATCTAATTTTATTTTAATTTATTTTATTTAATAATTTGTTTTATACAGTCTATGTTTGTGAGCCGCGCGCGCACCACGTGACCGATGGTGTCCGAGATTCCTCCCGGTGACGCGGGCGCGTAAACACGGAGACAGGAGGAGGAAAACACGGACCGAGCAGCTCCGGACTCCGCGGGCCGAGACACCGGCCTGGATGGTTGTGATTTACCGCTACGGTTGGACGGTGATCGGTGGAAACGGGACCAGCTGATCGTCCGTTAGTGTGTGTGTTAGTGTGTGTGTGTGTGTGAGTGAGTGAGGGGTCGCGCGGAGGAGGATGCGTTGCCTGGTAACAGAAGCAGGCGCGAGGGAAAAACAGGCCAACCGTCACTGAGCTTCAGCTTCAGCTTCAACGGTCAAAAATCCTTCAACGTTTCAACACATTTCATCAAACTATCACCTGTTTTATTCCTGCAACGATCTGTTCTCTCTGTGTGGGCGATAAATAATTCACTACTTTCTATTTTTAGCGAAGTTTATACGAAAAATGTCGTGTAACAACGACCTGACGTGACTCTTCGATTTCAGTAGCAAACGTTAATCGGAAAAAGGCGGCAAAAATTATCGTAACATTTTAACGTCTTAAGTTATATCAATTTATATCTCACTTTAACCGTGATTTCTTTAGATTCCATATTTAAATGTTAACTGTTAAAGCTAAAGTCCTTTGTCGGCAGCTTCTGGTAACTGGTACAATAAAAAAATACCAATTTTCAAGTTTATAGAAATACTTTGTTATGAAAATATTCTTATTCTTGGATTATTTAATAGAATTTTTAAGTGTTTTTGGCAACAAAACAATCATTTAGTCATTGAGACGCTATGGTTAGCTAGCTAAGAGTTAATGTTGGCTCTTACGCTAACAAGTAAAATCGAAAATCTGTGTAAAATCACAATTTAATATTACTGAAAAGTTTTCATTGGCTTAAATGTATTTTCAACTGAGCTAAGTTGAATACACTGAGAACTAAAAGTTAAAAAGCAGCTCCTAACATCTTGTAAAATTAGATACCAAATTTTGTGCATATAAAAATACTTCACAATGAAAATATTCTTATTTTGTTTATGTTTTGAAGTTGTTAAGTGTTTCCAACAACCAAGCAGTCAAATTGAGCCGCTACAGTTTGCTAGCAAAGAGTGCCGCTGCTAAGTAAGCTCTTACGTTGGCTAGTAAAACCAAAAATTAAGTTATTTGAGAGTTAAGATACAGGCTTGATTGTGTAAAAGAAAAAACATAAATAGCATCATTATTTGTATGATTGTTATGTCTTGAAAAATAAGAAAAATATGAACATATCTTCTCAAAAACCTGATGTTTTGTCCTCCAGGTGTGGTCCGAAGTCGAGCATGCGCCTGTAGTCGACGCTCAGGGTGAAGCCGCCATCATGCCGTGTTCCTGTGCAGAGTGGAGGAGGTGGATCCGCCCGCTGGTTCTGGTTCTTTACGCTCTTCTGCTGGTGGCTGTGGTCCCGCTCTGCATCTGGGAGCTGCAGAAAGACAAGGTCCACACCCCCCATCATCATCATCATCATTATCACCTTATTTAACCAAACAACTCAAACTACTAAACTCATTTCTATCTCTCTTCCTCCAGGTGGGGACTCACAGTAAAGCCTGGTTCATCGCCGGCGTCTTCGTTTTCCTGACCATCCCCATCTCTCTGTGGGGGATCCTGCAGCACATCGTTCACTTCACTCAGCCGGAGCTGCAGAGGCCGATCATCAGGTGAATACTAAAACACTAACACACACCTTCAGACACCTGAAAGGAGCAGTTCAGTTAAAAAAGAAGAGTCACATTAGTGTTTCATGTTTGTGTGAAGTTTTATTATAAAACAATAATGTGAAAGACACTTTAATTTTTTGTGTACTGCTCCTTTAACCCTTAATATTTATTTGTCATGTGCATGATGTCACACACTTCTCTTCCTCTCTATCTCAGGATTCTCTGGATGGTTCCCATTTACAGTTTGGACAGTGTGAGTCACACTCACACACACACACACACACACACACACACACACACACACACATCCTCACAGGAAGCACTTTACCACATTACGTTGCCATGACATCGAGCCTCATTAGGACGATGTTAGAGACGCTGAGATCTCGTTACACTCAGATACACTCTGACATTTCTTTATTCACAGCATCTTTATTTCTTTAGCAGCTCGTAGTTTTGTTTTGTTTCTCTCTTTTCTTTTTTTCAAACTCTTTTCCCAATCTTAATTCCTTCACATTTCCTTTTTCCCCACTTAAAATATCTATATTTTCATGTATTTATTTTACTCTTTTCATCCTTTTCTTTTCTCTTTCCCATCTTTTTGTCCTTTTTAATTTTTTTCCTGTTTTTCTTTAGTTCTGTCTTTCATTTTGTTAAATTTTTCTCTTCACTTTCTTTCTTTTCTCATAGGAAAATGTCTTAACTCTTTCTTCATCTTGTCTTCATTACATTTCTTTTCCACCCTTGTTTTTTTCAGTCTTTCTTTTTTCTTTCCCCCCGCTCTATTCTTTTTGTTTATCTCTTTCTTTTTTTCATACAGCCTCATTTCTTTTCTCTTTTGAATGTTTCTTTTTTGTTTCCTTTAAGATTTTCCATCTTTAAACATTTTTCATTCATCTGTCCATATTCCTTCTTGGCCTTCTTTTTCTTATTCTTTCCCTGTTTTTATTTTTTTTATCATACTTTTTCTTTTTTCCCAAGTTTAAATCATTAAACTTTTTGTTATGTTTTTATTTCTTGTTTTCTTGCTTTGTTAAATCTTTTGTTTTTCCCGTTTTTATGCTTTCCTTCCTCCTTTTCTTCTCTAATGTCACCCATGCAAACACACTGAGAGCGTTTCTTCTTCTTCTTCTTTATCTTCTTCCTGTTGTTCGTGCAGTGGTTGGCGTTGCGGTATCCCAGCCTGGCGATCTACGTGGACACGTGCAGAGAATGTTACGAGGCCTACGTCATCTACAACTTCCTGATCTTCCTCCTGAACTTCCTCAGTAACCAGTATCCCAGCCTGGTGCTGATGCTGGAGGTGCAGCAGCAGCAGCCGCACCTGCCGCCGCTCTGCTGCTGCCCGCCGTGGCCCATGGGAGAGTAAGAGAGGGGGGTCAGGGGGGGTCAGGGGGGGTCACTCTGTGGTCGGTGTGGAGTTTAAATCATCAGAATAAATCATCAAACTGCTCCCTCTCTCCCTCTCTCTCTCTCTCTCTCTTTGTCAGGGTTCTGCTCTTCAGGTGTAAACTGGGAGTCCTGCAGTACACCGTGGTCAGACCTGTTACCACGGTGATAGCGCTGTAAGTTTACGTCAGTAACATGCTGCTGTACGCTCTCAGCACTTCAGACTCTACCACTTTCTCTCTCTCTCTCTCTCTTTAGTATCTGTCAGCTCTGCGGTGTTTACGATGAAGCGAACTTCAGCTTCAGGAACGCCTGGTCCTACCTCGTCATCATCAACAACATATCACAGCTGGTACAAACACACACACACACACACACACGCAAAAACTAACGTATTTGTTGTTCTGATGTAAAAAAAAAAAAAAAAAAGCATCTCAGAATGAGACCTAAAGGGGGTTGACTCACTTTCAGACCAAGTCCCTAGTGGTCACTTGTGGAACTGCAGCTTTTTGGCTCCGTCTATTAAGTCGTGAACTTAATAGAATAGATTGGTAAACCCACAAGAATAAAGTAATAAACTTACAAGAAAAACATCGTAAACTTACAAGAATAAAGTAATAAACTTACAAGAATAACATTGTAAACTTACAAGAATAACATGGTAAACTAACAAGAATAAAATCGTAAACTTACAAGAATAACATCGTAAACTAACAAGAATAAAATCGTAAACTTACAAGAATAACATCATAAACTTACAAGAATAAAGTAAAAAACGTACAAGAATAAAATCATAAACTCACAAGAATAAAGTCGTAAACTTACAAGAATAACATTGCAAACTTACAAGAATAAAGTCGTAAACTTACAAGAATAAAATCGTAAACTTACAAGATTAAAGTTGTGAACTTACAAGAATAACATCGCAAACTTACAAGAATAAAGTCGTAAACTTACAAGAATAAAATCGTAAACTTACAAGAATAAAGTTGTGAACCAACAAAAATAAAATAAATTTACCTGAAAAAAGCTGTAAACTTACAAAAATAAAATCATAAACTTGTGTGAATAAAGTCGTAAACTTACAAGAATGAACTTGTAACCTTTCAAGAATTGAGTTGTAAACTTTTGAGAATAGAGTCATTACTTACATAAATAAAGTCGTAAACTAACGAGAATAAAGTCGTAACTTTAGAGAATGATCTTTGTTGCATGCGTCAACCACCTTGGCTGCCTGTTCTTGTGCCTGTTTGTTTTCCAACTTTTTGTACTTTACAACTTTATTTTTTCGTAAGTTTACTTTTTTCTTTTTAACATAGCTCTAATCCGACGTAGTTTTCTTTCTTTTTTGCTTTCTCTAATTTTTTTTCTCACAAACTATCTTATTTGTTGTTCTGATTTTTTAAAAAAAGCATCACAGTATGAGACTTTATGAGGATTGACTCACTTTCAGACGCAGCCCCCAGTGGTCACTTGTGGAACTGCAGCTTTTTGGCTCCATTCTGTATTTTTCCTGTTCAATCAGGTTCAAACAGCTCAGTAACACGTTCCTCTCTCTCGTTCCCTCTCCAGTTCGCCATGTACTGTCTGGTTCTGCTGTACAGGGCCCTGAAAGAGGAGCTGACTCCCATCAGGCCGGTGGGGAAGTTCCTCTGCGTCAAACTGGTCGTCTTTGTTTCATTCTGGTGAAGATGAAAAGCTACTGTTGACTGTTTGAAACAATAAAAGTGAAGTTATATGAGTATAAAACATTTACCTGTCTTCTCTTCCTCTCCTCAGGCAGGCCGTGTTGATCGCTTTCCTGGTGAAAGTTGGCGTTATCTCCGACAAACACACCTGGGACTGGGACAGTGTGGAGGCCGTGGCTACAGGACTGCAGGTGTGTTTACTCGGACATGTCCCTTTTTAGTCTGAAAATTATTAAAATACAGATCATTGATATCTATTATTAATCAAAACTGCATGGAAGCCCGAAAAAAAAGAATGAAAACTTGGCTTCTTTTAGGTTTTTTGGTCCATAACCATCAAGTCAACATTTGAGATAAAAAGTCAAATTCGAAAAGAATTAAGTTGAAAATATAAGATAAAAAGTCAAAACTTTGAAACAAAAAGTCATAAATATGGATAAAAAACTCATATGAATGGAGGAAAAAGTAAAATTTAAACCAAAAAGTCAAATTCTTGGGATTTTGACTGATTAATGTGATCTTGGGATCACATTAATTTAACTTTTTAACTCATTTATTTGACTTTTTATCTCATTTATTTGACTTTTTGTCTGAAATTTGACTTTTTATCACATTTATTTGACTTTTTAACTCATTTATTTGACTTTTTGTCTGAAATTTGACTTATCACAATAATTTGACTTTTTAACTAATTTATTTGACTTTTTAACTCATTAATTTGACTTTTTGTCTGAAATTTGACTTTTTATCACATTAATTTGACTTTTTAACTAATTTATTTGACTTTTCAACTCATTTATTTGACTTTTTAACTCATTTATTTGACTTTTTATCACATTCATTTGACTTTTTATCTCATTTATTTGACTTTTGGTCTGAAATTTGACTTTTTATCACATTAATTTGACTTTTTAACTCATTCATCTGACTTTTTTTACTCATTAATTTGACTTTTTATCTCATTTATTTGTCTTTTTATCTCATTTATTTGACTTTTTATCTGAAATTTGACTTTTTATGTCATCAATTTGACTCTTCAATATTTTCTTTCTTTCTTATTTAATTTTGACTTGATGGATATGCACCAAAACAATTAAGCGAAGCCAAGTTTTTGTTTGTTTGTTTTTTTCCATCAAATCAACATGAAGTAATGTGACTCTGGGATGTTGTTTTTCCTCCTGAGTAAACTGTTGTTTTTATTTTCACAGGACTTTATCATCTGCATAGAGATGTTTCTGGCTGCCATCGCTCACCACTACACCTTCACCTACAAACCCTACGTGCAGGTAATTTATCTATCACTCCATCATCTATCTTTATCTCTGAGTCTCTTCTCTAAAAAACTTTTGTCTCCTAAACTTTCCTCATCTTTTTGTCTCTAACTTTCCTTCAGGAGGCGGAGGAGGGCTCGTGTTTCGACAGTTTCCTGGCCATGTGGGACTTTTCTGACATCAGAGCTGATGTCACAGAGCAGGTTCGCCACGCAGGTGAGTGTCGTCGTCCCCTCCTCAGATTATTTTAGATTAATTCAGTAAAAGGTGATGGAGAAAAACTTTCGTGTCGACAGGTCGAACTTTCCTGGGTCGACCCAACAAGATGTACTTTGGAACGACGGCTCGACCCGAACACACCGAGCACACCGGCCTCCTCACGGCCACCTCCCAGGACGCCATCGCCGTCGCCGCCACATCGATGCCCTCCTCCCCCTCCTCCAGTGGGCGGTACCAAGGCCTCGGCCACACCCCCGCCCCCCACTCCATCTCGGCGCCTGCGGGGTTCACGACCTCGACCTGGGACGACGACAGCGACAGCTCGCCGCCCGAGGCTGGAAACGACCCCGGGAGCACATAACACGACTGTTCGGCGCTTTACGGGCAAAAAACTCAGAACAAGAACATGAACTCTAATCTTTAAGAGGATATTTATGGATTCTATCTGGAATAAGAAAAGAAAAACATCTTTTCTCTGTGATGTTGAAGCCATGTTTCCAGCTTTAAATGTTTG
Organism: Thalassoma bifasciatum; assembly: GCA_008086565.1. Taxonomy (NCBI): domain Eukaryota; kingdom Metazoa; phylum Chordata; class Actinopteri; order Labriformes; family Labridae; genus Thalassoma; species Thalassoma bifasciatum. Next base: position 149,560 of record RPOG01000477.1, on the reverse strand, counting down.
AATCTGTAACTCGATGTCTGATGATGTCATTTTGATAAATGTGTCTCTGTTTGAGGGAAATGTTGCTTTAATGAGGAGGTCACAGAGTTTAACTCCACGTTTTACTGTAAAATAAATGAATACACCATATCACATCACCACAAACTCTGTTTTTATTCATATTTAACTTTAAGGAGCTCTGTGTTAAACGTAACGTCACTTTTGTTTCTGAAGCTGAATTTTAAAGCCAAACTTTGTGGTCACCATTTTGGAATAAACTTGGTCGACCTCAACATTTTTCTCATAATTTCTACATTATAACCCCGAAATATTGACTTAATAATTTAGAAATTTCAACTTCTTGTCTCACAGTTTTGACTTTTTATCTCAAAATTTTGACTTTTTCTTTTCATGATTTTCACTTTATAATCTTAAAATACTGACTTAATTATTTCATGTATATAATATTACTAAAGGCATGTAATAACATATAATTTTGACTTAACCTCAATTTTTTTGAGTTTTTCCTCAAAGTTTCGACTTTATTTTCTCAAAATTTCAACTTATTTTCCCAAATTTAGTGTNGAAATTTGACTTTTTATCACATTAATTTGACTTTTTATCACATTAATTTGACTTTTTAACTAATTTATTTGACTTTTTGTCGGAAATTTGACTTTTTATCACATTTATTTGACTTTTTAACTCATTTATTTGACTTTTCAGCTCATTTATTTGACTTTTTATCACATTTATTTGACTTTTTATCTCATTTATTTGACTTTTTGTCTGAAATTTGACTTTTTATCACTTTAATTTGACTTTTTAACTGATTTATTTGACTTTTTATCTCATTTTTTTGACTTTTTGTCTGAAATTTGACTTTTTGTCACATTAATTTAACTTTTTATCTCATTTATTTGACTTTTTGTCTGAAATTTGACTTTTTATCACATTAAATTGACTTTTTATCTCATTTATTTGACTTTTTATCTGAAATTTGACTTTTTATCACATTAATTTGACTTTTTATCATATTAATTTGACTTTTTAACTCATTTATTTGACTTTTTGTCTGAAAATTGAGTTTTTATCACATTAATTTGACTTTTTAACTAATTTATTTGACTTTTTATCCGAAATTTGACTTTTTACTTCATCAATTTGACTTTTCAATATTTTCTTACTTTCTTATTTAATTTTGACTTGATGGATATGGACCAAAACAATTAAGCGATGCCAAGTTTTTGTTGTTTGTTTTTTTCCATCAAATCAACATGAAGTAATGTGACTCTGGGATGTAGTTTTTCCTCCTGAGTTAACGTCTATTTTTATTTTCACAGGACTTCATCATCTGCATAGAGATGTTTCTGGCTGCCATCGCTCACCACTACACCTTCACCTACAAACCCTACGTGCAGGTAATTTATCTATCGCTCCATCATTTATCTCTCTCTCTGAGTCTCTTCTCTAAAAAACGTTCGTCTCCTAAACTTTCCTCATCTTTATGTCTCTAACTTTCCTTCAGGAGGCGGAGGAGGGCTCGTGTTTCGACAGTTTCCTGGCCATGTGGGACTTCTCTGACATCAGAGCTGATGTCACAGAGCAGGTTCGCCACGCAGGTGAGTGTCGTCATCCCCTCCCTCAGATTATTTTAGATTAATTCAGTAAAAGGTGAAGGAGAAAAACTTTCGTGTCGACAGGTCGAACTTTCCTGGGTCGACCCAACAAGATGTACTTTGGAACGACGGCTCGACCCGAACACACCGAGCACACCGGCCTCCTCACGGCCACCTCCCAGGACGCCATCGCCGTCGCCGCCACATCGATGCCCTCCTCCCCCTCCTCCAGTGGGCGGTACCAAGGCCTCGGCCACACCCCCGCCCCCCACTCCATCTCGGCGCCTGCGGGGTTCACGACCTCGACCTGGGACGACGACAGCGACAGCTCGCCGCCCGAGGCTGGAAACGACCCCGGGAGCACATAACACGACCGTACGGCGCTTTACGGGCAAAAAACTCAGAACAAGAACATGAACTCTAATCTTTAAGGTTTATGAAGAGAGGATATTTATGGATTCTATCAGGAATAAGCAAAGAAAAACATCTTTTCTCTGTGATGTTGAAGCCATGTTTCCAGCTTTAAATGTTTGAATCTGTAACTCGATGTCTGATGATGTCATTTTGATAAATGTGTCTCTGTTTGAGGGAAATGTTGCTTTAATGAGGAGGTCACAGAGTTTAACTCCACGTTTTACTGTAAAATAAATGAAAACACCATATCACATCACCACAAACTCTGCTTTTATTCATCTTTAGTCTTTAAGAACTCTGCCGTCAAATTTGTTTCTGAAGCTGAATTTTAAAGCCAAACTTTGTGGTCACCATTTTGGAATAAACTTGGTCGACCTCGTGTAAAAAGAGTATTAAAGATGTAATATTGGGGCTTTATAACTGAATTATTAAATCTTTAAAGTTGAAGAACAGAGTGTCAAAACTGAAAAATAGAGTTTTAAAACTGAAAAAGAAAAGTACTAAAAGTGAAATATTAGAATTTTATGACTGAATTAATAAAGTACATATATTATAATGATTTCCGTACATTATTGTATTAATTTTGACTTAACCTCAATTTTTTTGAGTTTTTCCTCAAAGTTTCGACTTTATTTTCTCAAAATTTCAACTTATTTTCCCAAATTTAGTGTTTTTTATCTCATAACTTTGACTTAATAATCTTCCAGTTTTGCCCACTCATCTCATCTCATCTTAAAATGTCAGCTTTTATCAACTAACTTGGACTTTTTTTTTTCTCGAGTCACAATAAGAGGGAGGAAGTTTCTGCAAAAAAAAAAACCCCATCAGTTTCATTTTCGACCTCAATGTTAACTACAAAACCGACTCAACAAATCAGTCACACTGCTTGCATCCTGTGAAAGTTTTCGGCAGTGGAGTAGGAGGGAGGAAACCAGCCAATAGGAGACATTTATTCAGGTTTATGTGTTTCATTTGGTCGGAGCATACGTAATAAATACACTCCCCCCTAAGTTCACTTCCTCTTTAAACAATGTGAACTGGAATAAGAGTCGTGTTTGACTGGTAAGTTTCCTTTGATTTTGAGTCTCTTGGGAGCTGTTTAAACTTGAACATTATCCTCTGTCTCAATGATTCCTTGAGAAGTGTTAAATTTATGTCACTTTAATCTTTTATTCAATCCTTTTTTCAAGAGCCTCTGTTTGTTATTTGACAAAAACACTGGGAGGTGTTTTGCAGGGCACCTGACTTTTAACAAATAACGCCCATAATGACCAAGGTTCCTGCAGGGTTCAGCAAATTAATCATAAGACGTTCAAAGACTTTTTAAATGTCACTTTAAATGAAATTCAAGACCAAAAACGCATAAATACAGTTAATAGTTGGGGGATCCTGCTGTATTACAACCAAATCAGAGTATGTGTCACTCTATGAGACTCATTCACGTTTACTTTTTGACAGTTTATTGAACATATAGTGATCTTCAGTGCTCTACGGAAAAGTGTAAGCAGTGACCCAGGATGTGGACAACAATTTACATCAGCAGCTTGTAAGACAGTATCCACTCAACATCTTCTTCCTGAAAAGTCAGGCAAAAAATAAAAAAAATAAAAAAAAATAAAACATTAACAAATCCTGCCCTGACAGATTTAAGACCTTTGAAAAATCTATTTATGACCAGAATATAAATAAATTTTTTATGAATTGAAGACTTTTTGAGGATCCGCAGCAACCCTGATGACATGAAAATGTTAAAACAAGGACCTCTCTCTCCCTATGTTAGTTACTCCTTTATTTCAATGAGTATTTTTAAAAGTTTTATTTTTCAAGAATTTTTTTTCTCCTGTGCACTTTATTTCACTTAATTCTTTTATCTCTTTTCACTCATGGCTCTTTTTTGATGTGATGTATGAGGTGGTTGTGATGATCAGTAGCAATAATCCTACCACAGTCGCTGTGGAGTCAAGAGATGTATGTGTGGGTGTGTAAGTGGTAAAGTCAGGAACACCCGCGGTTAAAGTTCATTAATGATGAGACTCACAGAGATGTAAAAACGTGAACTACAATAAAGTAGTTATGTGAAATCGAGACTGACTAAGTTTCTGTGATAAACCACAGAACAAAGAAGTGGTGGGGTGTCATTATATGAATCAGTCATCAACTGACTGTGGTTTTTTTTTTTTTTTTTTGGGGCATGTTTTGAGTCATTGCACCTGTTTTTATAGTTTTCACCCACTAGTCGGCGCTAAAGCTCTTTTAAATACTTCACAGGTGAGGACTGCAGGTTTCTCAGCAGGTGGGAGTAAAGCTGTTTTTTTTTTTTTTTTTTTTTTTTTTTATTTATTTTTTACAGCGTTGGGAAAATCGAAACCGAAAGTAAAAACTGGGACTTTACCTCAATTTCTTTTGAGAGTCATCGCAGCAAGTCTGGTCAAAGTCAGTCCGAGAAAGACGCAAAACATTGATAATTTTAAATCCATTTGACGTAAGTATAACTTTGGGGTCACGTTACGTTTTTTGACGTCATCGACTTGCGTGCGTTGCGTTTTACTGAAGATTATAATTTATAATAATTCTGCGTAGTTGATGCGTTAAACATTTGGGATTCGGTAAAGGGCTGTGATTTTTAACCTCTGAAATTTAAGTGAAGATTAATAGTTTTTGAGACAGGTGCATCGTTTTTAGAATGTTAAGAATTTTGGTTAACTTTTGGTTTCCCATGTTTGACTGTAAGACTGACTTTGGTATATCAGATATTTGATTTCTCTGTAAGTCCTGATATTTGATATTATCTGTAGATCTACAAACAGGCACAAGATGTCTCTGTGGTCCAACTCAAGAAAATGCATTTGTTCACAGATGCAAACCACATAGAAACTTCAAAAATAATATAACTATTACGTTCAGATACTGTTTTTTTTACTTACAATACAACTAAAAAAACAACTCACCTGGATTTTTTTTCAGACCTAAACATTCTTTTAAAAATTCAGTTTACAAGTTATGAAATTGTTCCTAAAAATGTTAAATGTTCACACCAGAAGAACGACTCTAAAGATGACCTTGCTGTTTCCTCTGAATGCAAAAAGCTAGACCTTTAAACTTCACAGGGTTAAAAAACTACGGTTCTTGATAATTTACTTAGCAAGTTTCATTCTCTATGAAAAGTCAGAAAAAGAGTAAAATTGATTTAAAAGGAAAAAAAGTTATTTTTTTCCTCTCCTCACCTCTTGACAAGTTTCCTTGATTGTTTCAGGTGTGAAAATGTCTGAAAGAAAGAAGAGAAGACTCAGATCTTCCTCAGCTCAGTCTGAGCAAAGCACCAGCTCCAAAACAGAGGAAGTGGGCAGGTACTGTAACTGCAACAGCCAATCACAGAAGAGACAGCTGTGACTTCATGAAAAAGAGGAAATACACTGCAAAAAGTTCAGGTCCAGGCTTGTTTCCTGAAGTGTGAGTTTTTTTTTAAAGATAGGAAGTTTGTGTTTTTCCTTCTTTTAGTGACGATGAGGCTGGAGCACCTGTCAAAGCAAGAAGTGATTCTTCAATGTACGAACCAATAATGTTTGGAGCTGAAACACACCCAAGGTATTTTTTTCATGTGAAATAATTTTCCCGTCAGCACTGAAGGTTGACAGACGCAAAGTCTTGAAGTGATAATGCACATGCAGAACGATCACGTCCCTCCTAATCACTCTAAGATTCTGGAAATTCTGGAGGAGATATGAAAAATGTAAAGTTATCAATCACAACCGTTTATGTAGCTTTATTTAAAAAATATGAACCATGGCCACTGAGTCATCTTATGATTTCTAAACTTCCAAAAAAAGCAGGGAGGAAATATGCCAACTCACCGTCACCTCAAGAACCATCACATCAAAGAGTTTAAAATGCACTCAGGAAAATTTCTAGAAAATTTCAGGATCTATGTTCCTGTTACTTACCCAAGAAGACCTCTTTTTAGTTTCCTGTTAAGATGAGCTTATCAGTAGGTCTGTGCTGCATCAATCCAGGATCATAGGGAAATGTTATTTCATAAAGGACCTCAGTCTTCTGATAAATACTTCTCTGGAAAAGTTAATGCCAGATTCTGTAACTTTGTGACGGTTTGAAAAAGAGCTTTTGTCACTGTGTGCATGCTTTACACACCTGGACAAATGTTTTATTTTGTTGTTCTCCATTCAGCCGTCAGACTAAGGAGTCCTCAGGACCAAGTTGTGTCTCCTTGAAGAGTGATGGATCCATGTTCAGGTCTATATCGTTTGGTCAAGATGAAAAAGATAAAAAAGAAGAAAGGTAAAGTATCAACTTTTAAAAATCAATGATTGACTGATCTCAATGCCAAAGATTAGTGATGTTCGATACCACTAATTTCCTCTCTGATCCGATATTGAGTAAAATTCAGGCTAACTGCATCTTAGCTATTTGTGAAGCTTAAATAGCTCCATATGTGGAAGAAAAAGTAGTTCCTAACAACTGCGCTTCATTTAGACAAGTCCTCAATGGTTTGGTCACTGTCCTGTTTCCTTGTTGATGATAAACATCACCTCAAATGAGCGAAGTATTGAAAGTATTGATATTTCGGTATCAGTCCGCACATCACTACCAAAGAAATCTCAAGACGAGGTGCTCTTCTTCCTTTGGGACCCTTTGAATATTTGCCAATATGTTGCAACAAAGTGACCTGACTTGTGCATCTTTTGCTGTTCTCCTTTCAGCCAGCCAAGGAAGAAACCAAGACACCAACAGAAAAGCCCAAAAAGAATGAAAAACATAAGTAAGTTCAAATGTCTTCAGAAACCCAATCTGTGAGTCTGTGATTGATGCTGGTCAAAAAAATAATGCACACAAATACTTAAGATTTCATCTTTCATGTGCTTTGGATCATTTCAGAGGACAGTTTTTCTCAGCCAGTGAAGACTTTTAAAGAAGCAATGCGAATCAAGTTTACATTGGTATCTGAAGGCAATGGTGAGCCAAAGAGCCCCCTGAACCGTGTCTTCACAGAACTTTTAATCACCACCAAAAATAATGAGGGTCCGCATGAAGAGCATGTGTACAGACACATCAAACTGAAAATGGAACCAGGATCCCCTCAAAAAATAGTCGACCTCAGCGACATCTTCAAGCCTTTACCTGGTCAAAAGAGTCAAATCAGAACAGTCCTGACGAAGGGCGTGGCGGGGATTGGAAAATCGTTCTCTGTGCAGAAATTCATTCTTGACTGGGCCGAAGAGCAGAAGAACCGAGACATCGATGTTGTGTTCTGTATTGCTTTCAGAGAGCTTAATCTGATCAGAAATGACAAAAGTCTGCTTGAACTCCTGACGGAGTTTCATCCTGCGATCAAAGAACTGATCGAGTCAGTGGATCTGATGAAAACCAGAACCATCGTGATCCTTGACGGCCTGGATGACAGTCAGTTTCAACTGGACTTCGAGGCCAAGAAGGTAACGTCCATCACTGAAGTGACATCAGTGGCCAACCTCCTTTCAAACCTCATCAAAGGAAACCTTCTTCCAGACGCCAAACTCTGGATAACGTCTCGTCCAGCAGCAGCTGATCAGATCCCGGCAGAGTTTGTGGATATGGTGACAGAAATCCGAGGGTTCAGTGATCCCCAAAAAGAGGAGTACTTCAGAAAGCGAATCACTCATGACCGAGGCCTCGCTGACAGAATAATTTCACACATTCGCTCGTCACAGAGTCTTGACATCATGTGCCAGATCCCAATCTTCTGCTGGATTTCTGCCGTGTTATTCAAGGAGATCTTTGGGGGCGGAGAGAAAGCTGAAATCCCTCAAACTCTCACAGAGATGATGGCTCACTACCTGTTCGCTCAGACGATCCGTCGTAGCAGAAAATACAACAAGAGCTCAGAAGTAAAAGGGCAACTTCTGAAGAACCACAAGGAGTTCCTACTGAAACTTGGCAAACTCGCATTCATCAAGCTTCTGAACAACAATCTCATCTTCTACAACGAAGACCTTGAAAAGTGCGGCATTAACGTAAAAGAGGCAACCATCTACTCCGGATTTTGCTCCGAAATTCTGAGGGAAGAACAAGTATTTTCCCAGAAGGTTTTCTTCTTTGTGCACCTGACCATCCAGGAGTTCTTTGCAGCACTTTTTGTCTATGACTGTTTCACGAATCAGAAAACAGAAGAGCTTGGTGACTTCCTTGATCTGGAGGACAAAGAGCATTCTTTGCTTGATCTTCTGAAGATGACGGTTGATAAAGTGCTGGAGGAGAAGAATGGTCACCTGGACTTCTTCATGCGGTTCCTCCTTGGCCTCATGGTTGAACCAAACCGGAAACTTCTCCAGAGTCTGCTGACATCACCGGACCAAGACACCGAGAAGAAAATCTTGACTCACCTCAAGGCGATAAGGAGGAAGACGCTGCCTCCGGACAGCAGCATCATCCTCTTCCAGGCCATGGTCGAGATGAGAGATCACAAAATCAAAGATGAAATACAGGAATTTCTTCGATTGCCAGAACGTTCCAAAACAGAGCTGACGCCCCTGCACTGCTCGGCTTTGGCTTACATGCTTCAAGTATCGAAGGACGATCTGCCGGTGTTGGACCTGAAGAGTTTCAACACGACAGACGAAGGACGAAGACGTTTGATTCCAGCCGTGAGGATCAGCAGGAAGGCTGTGTAAGTTTACTTTTACCAAAATATCAGGTGCTCTTCTGCTGAAGAGATTGTTCAAACAGTTTGAATGTTGTAAAAATGCATGGTACCATCATATCCTTCATCTTTTAGACTGGCAGACTGCAAAGTGACCGAAGATTGGGTTCAACATTTGGCTTTCAGTCTCACGTTCCCTTATTTACCTTTGAGGGATCTTGATTTGAGCAACAATGATCTGCAGGATTCAGGAGTGAAGCAACTCTGTAAGGGACTGTCGAGTCCACTCTGCAGACTGAGGACACTGAGGTATTTCCCTTTCGTTTATTCAAGGATGCAAGACGCTTAAAACTAGAAAGTGTGTTTTAAAAGATAGATCCCCGCCTTGGTTGTCCTGACGATGTATCCCCAGGTTGTCCGGTTGTATGATCACTGGGGAAGGATGTGCTTACCTGGCCTCAGCTCTCCAGTCCAACCCCTCCCATCTGACTGAGCTTGACCTGAGCTACAACAACTTGGGGGACTCGGGGAAGAAACTGCTCTCTGGGCTGGAAACTGATTCTGAGTACAAGCTCAGCAATCTCAGGTAACTATTGCATTTCTGGAAGGCAAGTTTTGACTTTCAATTTTGGCAAGGCCAAAAATTGGCACCACTCTGTAACTGGGGGTTATGACCAATGAGGTCAGTACTTTTTCTTTTTCTACAATAGAGCACATTGCTGCAGAATACTCTGTTGGCCTCCATCTGTTTTTATGTCCTTATATTTTCCTTCTTATGTTTTTGACAGTGTTGATCATTGTGGAATTGAGCGGATGAAACCAGGATTCAAGAAATGTAAGTTTGTTAGTTTTTTTCAATTTCAAATCCTAAAAGAAGTTGGGATGCTGTGTTAAATGTCAGAAATTGATGGTTTGCAGTCCTTTAAGCCTTTTATTTGAATGGAAAAGTGCAAAAATATCAAATGTGGGAGCCGTCAACAAAACTCTGACTGAGTCTCCTAGAAAGAGAAACCACTCTGTGAGAGACCGCGTGAGCAAACGGTTCAACAATTCCAGAGTAATGTTTCACAAAATTACTGGATTTTCATCATTCACAGAACAGTGCACAACAAAAGGCTAAGAAAATCTGTAAGAATCTTTGTACTGTATCAAAACTAGTCACGAGTCAACAGTGAAAATCACAGCTAATTCTAAATAAACAGTTTAGCTGAATTGTAAACCATCAAACGCTGTTTTAATCAACATTTTAAGGCACTTTCAAACCTATTTTGAAACTGGTTAATGTACTAACACTTTTTTTTTAAAACCCAGACGCCTGTGAGCTGACTTTTGACTCGGCAACAACTTGGGAGAACCTAACTTTCTCTGAAGAGAACAGAAAAGTGGCCTGGGTGGAAGAAGAGCAACAACCACCCGGTGACGAAGGACGTTCTGGTCACCGCCAGCAAGTGCTGTGTCAGCAGGCTCTAAACGAGCGCTACTACTTTGAAGTTGAGCTGTGTAGAACCTTCAGAATTGGGTTAAGATACAAAACTATCGGCAAGAAAGGGGATACAGATGATTGTGAGTTGGGGCAGGATGACAGATCTTGGTGTCTAACTTGCTCCGATGACGGTTGTTTCGTTTCACGCGAGGGTGAGAAAACCAACGTTGCTCCCCTTCGCTCGCGATCTAGTCGAGTGGCGGTGTACCTGGATCATCCTGCCGGTAATCTGTCGTTCTATAAGGTCTCATCTGACAGTCGAACCCGCCTCCACACTTTCAAATCAGAGTTCAGTCAGCCGCTCTATCTTGCTGTTGAGCTTGAAGCTGGTTCTTCTGCAACGTTATGTGTGCTAACCTAACTGTTACGTCATTCGTAACTGAATCAGTTTAGAAGTGCTTAACTTCAACAGACCTGAGCTTTTGTCTGGTGTGCAGCTTTTATTTCTCCTTGCTAGTCAAGACACATTTCACCCGATTACTATAACAACTAAACTTGATCTTTGTATAAGAAGTTGTATTGTGTTTTTTTCTCAGTTTGCAGCTATTTTTTAGTTCTTGGTGTCATGTACTTTAATACAGTTATTTTTCACAGAATTCAGTTTAATGTTGTGACAGCACCAAAAGATGATGTGGGAAGTCCTTAAATGTGATTAATGGTTCAAAGTTTTAAGAATTAAGTGTCATGGGATAATTCAGTTAGATAAAGCTTTTCACAATCAACATAATGGACTGAGAAAGAATGTTTAAAATGTTTAAAACCATCACTGATGTCCAACATGAAAGTTCACCTGCTAATTTGTTCCTCCTGGATTAACCATTAGCGATAAAACCCTCCAAAGCAGGGGTCTTCTTCAGACTAAGGACCCCCCACCTGACGGGATGGAGCGAGGCCCTTCTACTACATATGTTTTGTTCTGTTTTATACTAAACTGTGCATTGAACTATGTGTAAAAGTACTCTGTTAATTGCCAATATCAACCATTTCTGTCAATTAATGGTATGAAAATCAAACATAAAAGCTTTTCAGATTGGCATTTTTGTTCCAAACATAAATATGGAAACAAAAGTGTTGGATTATTAGTGTTTCTCCCATGCATAAGCAAAGTAGTTATCATTTATTTGAAAGAAAATTAATTTCCCAATCAACCAAAAATGTTATGGACCCCCTGTTGAAGACCTCTGCTCCAAAACTCTGGCAAAGTTTGCTCTACATTTTACTCAAATGATTTAATCCTATTTTATCTACCGAACAGGAATATGTAAAAATTTGTTTGGTTTTGTCAAGACTATTTTAAAGTGTGTGTGAAACATGTTGTGGTGTCATGAATAGCATGCAAGAAGATTGACAGTAGTAGATTTCAGTGGTGTACTGTGTTGTACTGATTGTGAAAAAATAACAATAAAAAAAATAACCATCTCTTGTGCATTCCTTCTCTCTCTGTACACACACTTGCTGAGAAAAATGACTCCACACTTCTTTTGTAATGAGTCATAACTCAATACTAAAAATGAAAAGTTAAAGAGGGAACAGACATTTCTATTCGTATCAACTCACGTGCTAAAGGAAATAAAGGCTCGTCCACCTTGTCATATTTGGATGAGTGGTTGACTGGTTTATGCTGACACTGAAGGGTGGGGCCGTCTGTCTGCCTCGGGCCCCAGCTGTCACTCTCACACAAACCGGGGAGGGGTGGGGTCTCTTCATTCATGCCTCTCCAAAATAAAGGTCCTAAATTGAAACAGAAAATCAATAACATAGGGAATAACATGAAATTTCGTTTCTTTTGCTAAAATCAGGGTAATATCTTTGATAAAAATGCAAACGTTTTCTCCACTTTAATGCTCCATAGCTGTACTGTGTTATAATGTCTGAATTATTGCAGTTTATACCATAATGAACATGACCTATGAAGCAACAATGTAAAGTTGCAACAGCATTAAAATCCTTAAAATGAAAAACAAGCTCACCTCATCAAAAATTTATGTCACCTATAGAGTAGAATTATTTATTACTTCAGCCATTATAGTAATTAATCATCTTTTATTTATGTGTTGCAGCCCATGACTTTAAGTGTCTGTTTTTTTAAATGTAATAATAGTTAGCCCAGCTCTTTCCCATGCTTAAAAAAACAAGTCGATAAAGAGACAAACTTAAAGCTGGATGTTACTGTTTTCTTTGTTTGAAGTGTTTATAGAATTAACCAACCTTTATAAGAATTATTGGTCAAACAAGTTTGAATGTGGTAACTTTATAGGTAGTTGTTTGCCAGAATATGCCAACATGCTTACAGTGGCTGCTTACTTTAAAGAGATAATGCTGGAAAAATGTATCCAAATATATTTAAAAACTTTTATTTTCTAGTTAAAGTGCCATACTTTGTTTTGTTTTGAATTCATAGCTTCACACTACTTTCTTGCTTGTGCAGGCTGACAGTGAAGGTTAACGTTTGCCTGCTGAGTAAATTTTGCCTTCTTCTGTCCAAAGGTACAAAAAACATCAATAACAGAGCATTATACATTCAATAAATCTATTATTAGTGTTCAATACAGCTGATTTCCTTACTTTACTAAGCGAAATACCAATACTGATTGTACCATGGTTGTAAATAAAACACATTGTACTGATAAAATGTTTGTTTTTTTCATATATTTTCTAAGATTACCACGTCTTTTTTATTTCAATTGGTCCATATAATCTAACAACACTTTGTTTATGTAATCCACTTTAGAAGATCATTCTTTCAGGAACTTTACCTGGATATATATGAGCTGAAATAGCTCCAAACAATACTCTTTTTATACAATTAACATTACTTCAAATGAATAAAGATGCTAAAGTGTTGATATTTTGATTAGAGAATCAATTTTAGAGCATAAAGGTCTGGTATCGAATGTGTTGATATTTCAGTATCGATCCACGCATCATTAAAATATATTATTTCTTGTCTAACTGCTATAAAAAAGACGTTCAATTCGGTTTTGTGTTATAAAAACTATGAACTCTTTGTTTATTGCTGCTAGCTGTAGTTTGCTAAAAGGCCTTCAGGTATTAGCTAGGCCAAACCAAACGGAGAAAAAATGTCTTACCCTGAAAACAGGAGCCAATTAATCATCAAAAATAAATCAATCTAGATAAATAAAACATATTGTATTGATAAAATGTTGGTTTTTTTTCATCTTTGCTAGCATATATTTTCTAAGATTACTACGTTATTTTTATTTCAATTGGTCCATATAATCTAACAACACTTATGTAATCCACTTTAGAAGATCATTTTTCAGGGGACTTTACATATAAGAGTTGAAATAGCTCCAAACAATACTCTTTTTATTAATTAAGATTACTTCAAATTAATGAAGAAGCTAAAGTATTAATATTTTCATTAGAGAATTGATTTTGGAGCACAAAGATCTGGTATCTGATTTTAGTTTCGATCCACGCATCATTAAAATCTATTATTTCTCGTTTAACTAGTCCAAAAAAGACATTCAAATCCGTTTTGTGTCATAAAAACTCGGCGAAATCTTTGTTTATTGCTGCTAGCTGTAGTTTGCTAAAAGGCCTTGAGGTGTTAGCTAGGCCAAGCCAAAAGGAGAAAAAAAACGTCTTACCCTGAAAACAGGAGCCAATTAATCATCAAAAATAAATCAATCTATTGATAAAAGTAAGAATTAGTTCATAAAAACGTCATAAATACTGTGTTCGTCGAGGTTTTCACAACAGGCGACGGTTTGAATTTTCGCGGGCTTCGACCGTTGGAAAAGTCAACACGCGCTCATTTGAATTTTCTTTGTTTTCAGGGTAAGTTTACTTATGTGATTTATTTTAAGCAGCGGAAACGGGTTTATTTAACAGGTTTTTGGAGTATGGTGACAGAAAAGCGAGCTGTGTAACTCCTGGGAGACACAGAGGGAGGGGAAGGAGGGAGGGACGTTGTCATCACGTACAGCCGCGGATGAGGAGGGAGGGGCGGGGGTGTTGAGCCGGGTCTGTCCGCTCTCTCTCTCTGCTGCAGCGGCCATGCTGCTCTCTCTCCACCGTCAGTGCATCCCGCTCCTCCTCCGGTTCAACCTGCCGCCGCTGCATCCCTCTCTCCCGGGTAAGCGGCTCGGCCTGGAGCGGGTGAACCGTCCCGTAGCGGTACCGTGATTTTCCCTGGATCCACCTGGACGAACCGGAACACGGTACTGGAGGGAAGGAGAGAAAGCCTCCATAGCAACAAACCGGTTTCACGGCATTATTGGTAGGTGCCTCCCTCTCAGTGTGTATTTGTGTGTGTGTGTGTGTTTGAATGGCGCTGACAGCACAGCTTAGCTCTGCTTGGGCGGATAAAATACATAAAGTCATTACACACATATAACACAAACAAACCAACAATACATAGACTCTGCTTCTCATTTTACAGCCCAGATTTTCTCCACATGACTCAAATTTAAGAGGTAATCCATGTTAATGTCTCACCCTGGCCTTACATGGGATAAATTCACTAAAATAAGAAAGGTGTGTTCAGTTAAAAATCTATTTTACATCCTTAATTTGACTGGATTTTATGCAATCTGCATGCAAAGCTAATGCAAGCACATGTGTGTCCAGATCCATGTGCACAAAATCCAACCACAAGCACAGCACGTGTGAAGTGATATATATTCAGCTCTTTTCTTGCACCTGGACCGACATGTGAAAGCTGAATTTGCAGGGTTGTTGCATAGCTTTAGACCGGATCACTAAACCATGTAATTGTCTTTTCCTTTCGCCAGAGATGGATGGACGTTGAGGACGCAGGAAAAAACACATAAATTCCAAGAAGAAGTGGATTATAAAAGGAACTGCTGCCGGGGATCAGCAGATTTGAACAGGGTCTGCAGGGAAATGTGGAGATCACCGGGACGGCAGGAAGGTCACTGTGGTGAAGAGAGGCCTAAAACCTTGAAAAGAAGGTGAACATTGGTTTGGATGATTGTGGATTTTGTTGCCTTAGTGTTCCTCATTGGCGCTTGAGGAAAGTTTGGCGGTAAGAGCATTGATGCATCAAAGTGGCCTTTAATCAACCATAAAACGTGACCTGTTGAACCACTGGAAGTCTCTTTATCAAAGCATCATTGGACACCTGGATTTTGGGATTCTTATAGCAGACTACTTTGTGCCAAAGACTGGTCCTGGCATTATCTCTACCTGGAGAGGATACTGTTGGTTTCAGCTAACCAGGCGGACTACTTTTGCCATCTTCTTGATGTTGCACCAAAAGTTCTGTTAGATTTTTGGGACCAAAACTTGGACCAGATATGTAAAAGAAGGTTTCACTGGGGGGTCTTTATGTCCTCTTACTGGATCATCAAGCCAACTGAAGCGCGTCTTTAGGGTTTCGGGAATCGGTTCTTCGAGTAGTTCTGCAGTACTCTTGGAATCATGACAACTTCCTGGCTCTAGAAGACGTTTTAGGTCTACAAGATACAACACAACTTACCAGGACACGAAAGTGTAAAACTGGAGTCAAGGAAGAAGCTCCGTGGAAGATGAGTCTCATGTAGCGCCGTCTCTGTTGGACTTAACCGAATCAGTATTCGCTATGTCTTTGAGTAAGACCCTCGAGCTGGAGCACTTTGACGAACGCGACAAGGTTCGCCGTGGTCGCTCCCCACGTACCAAGAGAGATGACTCCACCAGCAGTGCTGGTGGCGGCGGGTCCGGCCCCAGCTCCAGGGGCAGCAGCCTTGTCCCTAGCCCCGCCCACAGCGCCAACTGTAGTTACTACCGGACCCGAACCCTGCAGGCGCTCACCTCGGAGAGACGGGCCAAAAAGGTCCGCTTCTACCGCAACGGCGACCGGTACTTCAAGGGTCTGGTGTATGCGGTTTCCAGTGACCGGTTCCGATCGTATGATGCGCTGCTGATGGAGCTGACGCGCTCGTTGGCGGATAATCTGCACCTGCCGCAAGGTGTGCGTACGATCTACACGATAGATGGCAGCAAGAAGATAACCAGTATGGACGAACTGGTGGAAGGTAGGACGGGCAACTTTCTGTTTTCTCTACGTTATTCTACTTTGATCATCCAAACACATGAAAACAACTAACCTTCAAACAGCTTGTTGTATTCACATTTTGGCACTCATAAAAAAATGAAAAACGTGAGTTCGAGTAAAGAATTTTGGCGCCATTGGATGGAATCTGGCTATTTGTTTCCCCGAGTTACTAGTCTACATGCTGGGCTTTATTTGCATGCAAAATTTGTTGTTTGTGATATTCCCCAGTATCTGCTTTCCTGTTTATTGATTGTTGACTTTTTTGTGCCTTTTATTATTTACACAATGTGGTGCAGCTAAATGCGTGTCACAAAAGCTTAGCATTGCTCACGACATACCATCAAATCAAGGTCCAGTGGCACCAGATTATATTCTACCGTCTCATATCACAGTATGATGTAAAGAATTGTGTTGAAATGCATCAAATCAAATTGAATGGGATAAAACCATAAATCACTACGGATGGTTAAGAAATTCGATAATTTTTTTAGGCATCGACGGAATTCCGCCCGTAGCTACGAGTACAGAATCACGTAAAATCAAACCGTAACATCCTTGTGACTGAAGGAGTGGAAAAGTAGGTGATTTTTCAGGAGTACACAAAGCTGTTAGTTTGTGCATTATTAAAGAAAAAACACGGGGTAGTTGTAGTTGATTTATGAAGTTGTACTTGATTATAGTCAAGGATTTTCATGTCAGAGAAATTTGTGAAACAACTGCAAAGTTACAGAGCAAAATTTTGTTTTGGTAAATAAAAAAATGAAAGGATGTTGATTTGTAAAAGTTTACATATTGAGAAATAAATATGTTACACTGAAACATTTTGGGATTCAGGTATAAAAGGTACCTGTCCCTATGTATCTCATTATTCTGATAGAGCTGTATTGCAGCGTTTCGTACCTAATGGTATTGGATTGTATCGTATATTGAAGGGAATATATATGGATCGTTTCGTACCATACATTGCAATGGAGTAGAGAAATCAGCATAGTAGCGTAATGTATTGCATAGTTAAATAAAGAGAAAGGAACCATATTGAATTCGACACAAATTAAACCATATTATATCTCATTCACTCGTATAGTTCTCATTTAAAACAGGAAGTATTCAGAAGATTTCTATACAAAAATGAGTTGGAAACTTCAATAACTGTAAAAAATTTGAATTTTTTAAAGCTTATCAAAGAAACCCACTCAATACTACTACATACTACAATATTTGATGAAGTTTCATGTGGATCTTGTTAATGTAAAGTTAGTTTCTGTAGAATATTTCCCTTATTTTTGTACGTTTGGGGGGGAACATGAATAATAAAATTTAAATAAATAATCTCACTGAATTGAAGCAGCATAATAGTCCCCAACAATTACCTGTCACTTTCTACATCGACCAATCGATTAACCATCCACTTTAAAACTCCTCCATGTCTTTTTCCTGTCAGCTCTTTGTCAAACAACCACACCTGAATTATTTATTCATGCCTCCTCTTGAAGAAAATACAATCCCAAAAGATTTATTTTTATCGAGACTCAAGCCACGAAGCGTTTAAGAATGTACGCAGACGTTAGATTAAATGTTGAAGGTTTTGGGGAATCCAACCACAAAGTTTTAAGTATATACTCGTGAAAGATAGAATAACAAACTGTGTTCTTCTTCTGAAGTCACTTAGAAACAGAGCAGCAGCTGAGGAACATCACTTAGCATCAATATTGACGTGTGTGACTGGTTGTAATGTCTGTAATGAGTGTTAGAGACAGGAAACCGTTCAGCCAGAGATGTTTTAAAAGACAGATGCTCCACTCTTCAGCACTTTGGGGGATAATTAACTTTGAACAGAGCCGAACATTAAGGAAAGTCAACGTTCAGCAAACTTAAAGTCCCTCTGTGTGTGAGAGTTAGGGCTGAACGATTTTAGAAAAAGATCTAATTGCGATTTTTCTGGCAGATATTGGGATCTCAATTCAATTTACAATTTTATTTAAATCAAGCTTTAGTGAAGTTTTCCCAATGTCTGGCAGAGAATTACATCAAACCATCAAAACATCAAAAGTTTTTACTGTAATGCAAGGATGAAAGTGAAGGTAAGAATTATTTTTAACTTTTAGATATAAAGGTCAATATTAAAGTTGAAAAGTGGAAATTTTGAAAAATAAAGACAAAATTCTGAGACAAAAAGTCAATATTTTGAGATAAAAAAATCCTAATTTTATGCAATTCATACAAAATTGTGTGAAAAAAGTCTAAACTTTCATATTAAGGGTCAACATTTTAAGATAAAGACAAATGTCTAAGACAAAAAGTCAAATTTTTGAGATTAAGTCTCAAAATTTTTAGATAAAAAGCAGAAATTGTGATATGATAAAGTCAAAGTTATAAGATTTAAGTGGAAACTATAAGAAATAAAGCCAATATTTACAGATAAAAGGCAAAATTTTGAATAAAAAAGAAGATTTTGAGGTAAACAGCCAAATTTTGACTTTTCTTAAAACCCTTAGTCAAACACCTCCACTGAGTCTGAACTTTAAATACAACTCTCACTATTTTTGAACCGGACTTTTTAATCATATTTTTAGTTATAACAACTGAAGAACAAAATAAAAAACACCTTTGACTCTTAACTTTTAAAAAGTGCAAAATAACTGTTTTATGTTAAAAAAGATACATAAAATACAAAACAATTTAAAAAACAAAAGTAAATAAGTGATAATAAGATAAACAAAATTCAACAATCCCAAGGAAAAAAGTATTTTTCCCAACAGTTTTACACTTAAACACGTGTGTGTGTGTGTGAGACTCCTTCGATTTTAGGCTTCATTTCCATTTTAATTGCAGATTAGTCCCTAATTTTACATTTTGTCTGCAGCATTTGAATAAAACCTGATCAGTCCTGATTTGAATAGCAAAGTCAGCACGTGAGAGATGAGGCCACACACACACACACACTTTACCTGTGAGAGGGAAGAGAGACAGAAAGGTGTGTGTCTGCGAGAGATACAGAAAGAGAGAGAGAGAGAGGTAGAGAGACAATGAGAGAGACAGTGATCCATTTTTATCCATATAAGGAAAAACAGGAGAGTGACTGGGAGCGACTGCACGTGTGATTGGCTGCAGTCGGCCCCAGGGATGGAATAAGATTCATGATTTTAATAAGACACATTAAAGCTTTAAGAGCAGTAAAATGCATAAATATTAAAAGTAATTGAGTTTCTGTAGTTAAATATTGATGCACATGATAGTAGAAGTCATTGCTGAATAATTAAATATTCGTAAAGATGAATTATTGTAAAGAGTTTTCTGTTTTCGTTTGCTTTGTATTTCATATTTTTGAGCTTTTATTCTGAAAGGATAGAGAGCAGGAAGCAGCCACCATACATGGGGCACACAAGTGTTCTAGTTTCATGAAAGAGTGATTCAAAATAAACAAATAGGGAAAAAAAATGTACCTTAAATGACATTATTCTAATTCTAATATTAATGTTATTTCAAGAGAGTTGACTAATATATTTTTATTAAGGCACTCAGGTGTCATTTTGGTCTTACATTAACTCAAAATGAGACTTTTCTGGATTTGTCAGGTAGAATGTGGATAATATTAAGTCTAAGTTTTTTTTAGTGTTAAGTTAAATTGTTTGTAAAAATTACTTTGATATAATACTCAGTGGGTTTTTCAATCTTTTTGGCGTAACGCTGTAAAATAGTGAACCATTTACCAAAAGTTAAATCCCATTTATTTTTGGGAATATTGCCATAAAACTGTATTCTCGAAAAAGTTTAAAGTAGCGTTACAATAAAGACTACACTTCCCATAAGCCCTTGCTCCCCACTGTTGTGATGAACCAAGACGGTGTATTTTAACGCTGATAATCTCATTTTAAATTGTGGATTATAACCACTCATGTCTAGATATGAGGCTTTTTTAAGATCACTAAAAAAATACTCACTGTCCCTTTAAGTTATTTATGCAATCTTGTTTATGTTGCTTTAATCCCTCAGACTGTAAAAACGAAACTTTGCCAAATTAAAAAAGCTTAACAAATTAGTTGATGAAACTGAAAGTGTTTGACAATGAACATAAGATATAATATTTTTTTTTTTGTTTTATTGCTTCAAGCCTTTATAAACCAACTCTGCCTGAGAAGTGAAGAGATGTTTGTAATATAAAGTCCAGAATAGTCCAAATGGTCTTGTTTAAAGCTGTTTTATCAGTCATTAATTATGCGTTTTTACTGGTTTTTAATGTTAATGACAGTGAAGTGAAGTCAGAGCTAGGGCTGGTCAATATTTTAAGATGAAAAGTGGAAATTATGAAAAATAAGGACAAAATTCTGAGACAAAATGTCACTATTTTGAGATTAAAAAAAAAAAAAAAATTATGTTATCAATCCAACATTATGTGAAAAAGTCCAAACTTTCACATTAAGGGTCAAAATTTTAAGATAAAGGCAAATGTCTAAGATAAAAAGTCAAATTTTTGAGATTAAGCATCAAAAATTTGATATAAAGAGTCAAAATTCTAAGATTTAAGTCACAACTATAAGAAATAAAGACAACATTAATAACTAAAAGGCAAAATTTTGAAAAAAAAAAGAGAAGATATTGAGCTAAATCGCCAAGTTTTTGACTTTTCTTAAATTCCTTATTCAAACACTTCCACTGAGTCTGAACTGTAAATACAACTTGTTATTTTCAAACTGGACTTTTTAATCGTATTTTTAGTTTTAACAACAGAAGAACAACAAAAAAAACATCTTTGACTCTTAACTTTTAAAAACAGTTGAGTGCAAAATAACTATTTTATGTTAAAAATGATAAATAAAATCCAAAACAATGTAAAAAAAAAAACAAAATTAAATAAGTGAAAATAAGAAAAACTAACGAAATTCAACAATCCCAAGAAACAAAAGGATCTTTCCCAACAGTTCTACACTAAAACACGTGTGTGAAACAGCTGATACTAAAGATCCTGGGTCAGTCAGGAGTAAAAAAAATTTGTTTGATGTTTGAAATCGCGATTTCGAACAGAAAACGGTAAATCGTTCAGCTCTAGTTTTTACTGTTTTTTAATGTTAATGACAGTGAAGTGAAGTCAGAGCTCTTCTTTCAGCAGTAACTACAGGAACAATGCTGCTCTTTGTTTCCATCAGCTGCTGATCTGTTGTTCAGTTTCCTCCTCACGTCTCCTGCTGAGAGAGAGTGAACCTGACATCTGCTGTCACCTCCAGTTCATCTACGCTCACACACACACACACACACACACACACTTACACAGGCGTACACACACGGGTCAGATGTCTACAGTTATCGACTAAAGCAGCTCTATGACAACCTTCAACCCTCAACTCTGCGTCCACACTAAAATGTTTTTCACACTTTTATTTTTCAACAACAGCCATGAAAACAAACCAGACCTGAACATTTGTTAAAGCAGATTTCTTTCGCACACATTTATAAAGTTTTATTGGTTAGAATCAATGACTGTATGTAGAATAAACAGCGTGGCTCCACCTGTCACCGTTCTACGATTTTGAAGCCAAAAAACCCCGTTTCTCTAGCCGCCATTGTGCAGCCAGAGTCTGTAATTTCTGGTGGAGCCAAGTAAAAAATAGAAATAAAAATATTTATTTCTTCTTCCTCAGAAGGTTTAGTCTCCTTTTGGCTCTTTCCCGAAGTTTCTTATATCCCCGATAAAAACTACTCACAAACGGCAGCTGTCAACTATCGTACAACGAAACTTATATCGCGGTTTTTAACGTCCAATAACTAATGAGAAACTAACTTCTCAGAAAAAAAAACACCTGAACACCATGCAGCCAGATGACCTCATCATACTACCTTAGAGTAAGGATGAGAGAAACGTTTCTACGAGGTATCAGAGTTTTTTTAAAGTTTTCCCGGCTCATATCTGGAATACATGGGGAGGCGGGGCTTATGACCTATACTGCAGCCAGACACCAGGGGGCGGGGCTTATGACCTATACTGCAGCCAGACACCAGGGGGCGGGGCTTATGACCTATACTGCAGCCAGACACCAGGGGGCGGAGCATCTGCTGGAAGCTTCAGTTTGAGCCGAACGTCGTTACATCCACTCATTATACAGTCAATTGTTCAAGTACGTAACTTGTGAGAGGGAAAATTCCAACGTTGACGTCAAATTTTCTAACTTCCTGTTTGTATTTATACTCGTCATTTTTGGCCGCCTCACCTGGCCACGCCCATTGAGTTACGAAAATTCTTTTCAGAACTTTTAATCATCAATGTGTCCAGTATAGTCATGAGCAATTTGAAGAGTATTCAAGAAAAACTGTGGGGTGAGTTTGTTTTAATACTTAACTTATTAATCGTCAAAATCCGACTTTTAGCTGTAATTTCCGAATTTCCTGTTTGTAATCCACTATAGTCGTAAGAGACTTTTTTTGTAGATGTTTGCATGATAGTTAGGTACAAAAAATTTCAGGCACATAGGTGAAAGTGGCCAGGGGTTCGTATTTTTGTTTTCCACATTTTTCTGTGGAACCACTGGATTCGTAAATTTTTTGCCGCGACTAAATTTTGTGGCTAGGTGTGTTAGTGTTTTTTTCTCAAACTGAAGGCAATGTGGAAAAAAATAACCCTCAAGATTTTAAGAGCGATTTATCAAGCTTTTTTTGCTTTTTTCCGCTCAGGTGAGTGCTACGTTTGTGCCTCCAACGAGCCGTACCGCAAAGTCGACTACACCAAGATCGCCATCCCGAGCTGGAAACCAGGAGCCAGCGCCGGAGCGAGCATCGCCGCCTCCGCCCGGCCCGCCACGACGTCCACGGGTGTGTCGGCGAGCACGGGCGCCAGCTCCAAAGAGCGCTCGGAGAGTCGTGAAGCCCGCGAGAGCAAAGACTTCATCAAACCCAAACTGGTGACGGTGATCCGGAGCGGCGTGAAGCCCCGTAAGGCCGTGAGGATCCTGCTCAACAAGAAGACGGCGCACTCCTTCGACCAGGTGCTCGCTGACATCACCGAGGCCATCAAGCTGGACTCCGGCGCCGTGAAGCGTCTGTACACGCTGGACGGGAAACAGGTGAGTCGCTCTATTATTACAGGTAAAATACAGGTGAGCCAACAAGTGAAAAAATCATCTGCTATTTTTGATTCATAATCTATCTGCTTGAATAGTATTCACCTGGATCGTACTGAATTAATCTATAAGCAAGCTAAATATATAACGAATTCTTAAATATTTTAATTAACAATAAGTTAATTACTTTGTCAACTGTGTTACGGTCAAAAGTTGTGACTATTTTTTCAAAATAAATTTATGTTACACTGAATTCACAGTAACTTAACACTATTATATTAGACTCAGCTTTCCAGAAATGTCATGAATTATTTAAATCACAGTTAAGTCAACATTTAAGGGAATTATGGCACAAAAACACAATAACACAGTTGACATTTCCTCCATTTTTGTCCCCTCCATCAGCTCATATTTCTGTTTTTGTTCTTTACATTTTGGTCATTTTAACATCTACAGTTATTACACAAGAAAATGTCGATAACACATTTGATGAAAATTATTAAATTAAATTAAATTGCTCCATTTACAGACAAACATTTGGATGAAATATTGATGAGGAGGAGCTGAAAAATATCAAACTTTCTCCAAAGTTCCCGCCAAAAAAGCTGTGACCTCATATGGTTCGAGTCATGTGACTTTAAAAACAAACTGTTGCTGATTTATGTTTTTTTTTTTGGGTAACACAGTTGGTGCAGATTTCTTGGACACATACAAAATGAATCATTTATGAGTATTGATTATTTAAATAGTTTTTTAAAACAGCTTTGTCATGTTTTAATGGTTATCTAAAACAAACGATGCTGAAAATAATAGAAAAAAACAGGTAACTTGACATTTAAGAAATCAGACAGCACCTACAAAAAATCATCTTAGCTGCAAGTAAAAAAGCAATCACACGCAATTGGATGCAGACAACTCCTCCAAGAAATATATATTATGGAAAAACTCACCTTCTTCATAAGACTACGAACTGATGAGACACGTTTTATGACCTTTTTTACCTTGAGAATATAGTTGTGAACATTGGGGAGAAGACACATCTACTATATGTGATACGATACAAGATACTAACCGGACTTCGTTGGCGGGAATATAAAACAAAACAATATAAAATAAAATACAAAACATTTGGACTTTAGTATTATTTTTCTTTCATTTTTTTTTTTTTTTTTTTTTAAAAAAAAAAAAAAAAAAAAAAAAAAAAAAAAATCAGACGGCACCAAAACTGCAAATTCAAATACACAAGTGACTTTTTTTTTGCGAAATAAATTATGGAAGGTATTAACTTTCTGTGTAAAATGAAAGTGAAATATCACCAAAATGGCTCAATGTAAAATTGGTCATTACTTGAAATCTATGTGTTGTAAAATTGATAAGTTTATCTCATGGATGTGAAATGTTCCCTTAATTATAGAATCACTCATTATCCTCCTTTAATCTCTTCATCTTTAGTCTAAATGAGATAAATCTGGGTGAAAGTGGGTTCTTTAAAAAATCTTTCCAGCTGTGAATTAGATCTTTAAAGTGTAATTTCTGCAGCAGGGACGGTGAGTTCAGCCTCTTTTTGAAGCTTCATATTTTACAGCTCGGAGCTAAAAGTGGAGTCTGTTGAAACTGCGACAGTCAGCTCTGCTCTTTTTTTTTTTTTTTTTTTTTTTTTTTTTTTTTTTTTTTTTTTTTTTAATTTAATTCTTCTTTTTTGCCTCAGTCATGTCAAACGGACCGAATATTCTCTGATCCGCTCTGAAAACTCTTTTGTGAGCTCACACTGAAAAAAGTCTGGATTTAAACCTCTGTCACGTTCATTGGCAGGGCTATTTTTATAACACACACACACACACACACACACACACACACACTCTTTTAAGTCACAGATGAGAGTGGCGGCTGTGACACAATAACAGTGGAGAGAAGAAGAGAAGCAGAGACGACATAGANGCTTCATATTTTACAGCTCGGAGCTAAAAGTGGAGTGAAACTGCGACAGTCAGCTCTGCTCTTTTTTTAATTTTTTTTTTATTATTTAATTCTTCTTTTTTACCTCCGTCATGTCAAACAGACCGAATATTCTCTGATCCGCTCTGAAAACTCTTTTGTGAGCTCACACTGAAAAAAGTCTGGATTTAAACCTCTGTCACGTTCATTGGCAGGGCTATTTTTATAACACACACACACACACACACACACACACACACACACTCTTTTAAGTCACAGATGAGAGTGGCGGCTGTGACACAATAACAGTGGAGAGAAGAAGAGAAGCAGAGACGACATAGAGACTATTTCAGTGAACACTTCCAACTTCAAATAAGACACAATTTATTTTTTTATTTTAGAATTAAACGGAGGATTAAGGCCACTGAAAAAGAAAAAATGGGTCCAATAAATCTTTTTTAAATTTTTATATTCCAAGAAAAATGCCAGAATTTAGAGTTTAAAGTCAGAATTCTGATTTTTTTAATCTCTGAGTAAAAGTTTTTGAAAAAAATACTTGCAACCCTAATTTTTTTTCAATTTTTCTAATCCACTGCTGTTAAAATGTTGTTAAATTCTGATGTTAATTCAAAAATAAAG